>VUQI01044451.1:9673-19960 GCA_015106735.1 Paratilapia polleni | reverse complement strand
ATGCTCTTTTTATGAAATGCTGTGTTAGTTTTACACCAGATGTAACAGGACTCAAACCTTCCAAAAAGTTCAACTTTTGTCTCATCAGTCCACAGAATATTTTCCCAAAAGTCTTGGGGATCATCAAGATGTTTTTTGGCAAACGTGAGACGAGCCTTTGTGTTCTTTTTGGTCAGCAGTGGTTTTCTCCTTGGAACTCTCCCATGGATGTCATTTTTGCCCAGTCTCTTTCTTATTGTTGAATCATGAACACTGACCTTAACTGAGGCAAGTGAGGCCTGCAGTTCTTTAGATGTTGATCTGGGTTCTTTTGTGACCTCCTGGATGAGTTGTCGATGCGCTCTTGGAGTAATTTTGGTAGGCCGGCCACTCCTGGGAAGGTTCACCACTGTTCCAGGTTTTCTCCATTTGTGGATAATGGCTCTCACTGTGGTTCACTGCCTTAGAAATGGCTTTGTAACCCTTTCCAGACTGATCAATGTCAATGACTTTGTTTCTCAGCTGTTTGTTTAGATCGTGGCATGATGTGTTGCGTGGCAATTACTTTTTCACACAGGGCCAGGTAGTTTTGGATTTTTTTTTTTGTTTCCCTTAATAATAAAAACCTTCATTTAAAAACTGCATTTTTTGTTTACTTGTGTTATCTTTGTCTAATATTTAAAGTTGTTTGATGATCTGAAACATTTAAGTGTGACAAACATGCAAAAAAATCAGGAAGGGGGCAAACACTTTTTCACACCCCTGTAAAAAAAAAAACAACCCAAAGAACAAAAAAACATAAGGATAAAAGGAAGTGTATTAGCAACTTACAGCCAAGTATGGCACAACTGCCATTAGTGAGAGAGATGTGTAAGGAGGGTGATGGAGAGGGACAAAGCTTACCCTCTGTCTCTGCGGGTGAAGTGGAATAGTTGTGGTGACGGGCTGTGACAGCCCAGGGAGCGAGGGAGCAGGAGGGGAATATCACTCTAAAATCCCCAGGATACAGAGGAGGAAAGAGTAATTTAGGATGAATGGCCTGCCGTATGCTCTCAAGCAGTTTTTGTTGTCTCTCTCACTTATGGATATAGAATTGCATGGGAACAAGTCTTTTTCACTGACACACACACACACACATACACACACACTTTGTGTAATAGATATTTATTGCATGGATTCTTGTATTAACTCTCTAGTTACTAGATTATCATAATGATTCAGCCAATAAGTATTAATACTGGCTCCTTTGCTGGATCCCTCGGGTCAAAATTAGACATACATCACACATATGCCATACTAGAATGAGATGCACACAAGTCCAGCACACTGACTCTCATTTCCTTCCCTCATCTCTTGATAGTATCCCTAATAGACCTCTCTCCCAGTGGCACACTGCTGTTGCAACATTCACCTACTATTGCTTTAATGAGATGTCTGTGCTGGTATGAGTGTGTGTGCATGTGTTTGTGTGTGCCTGAGAAAGAAAGATGTTAGCGATCCTTGTGGCCCTGTTTATCTCCACACTTGTGTTGGAGTAGAGGGAGGTCAGAAGCAGGGCTGCTTGTATCCATCTCCATTCCCACGGCTGCTGTCTCACAGGCACAGTGGTCACAGGAGGATGAAAAGACTATGGATTTTTTTCTCCTCCTCCCTACACTCACCAGAGCAGGAAGATTAGACAGAAGATGAGCACAGCCTGGCCCATTCAAAGCAGCTTTAAGCCCAACACTGGAAGCATCTGACCCGAGTTCTCTGGTTCACGGATCACAAGTGTGCACAAGACATACATTTACACACACACACATACACCCACACACACACACACACACACACACACACACACACACACACACACACACAAATCAACCAAGAAAAGACTTCTTGGTTCACTTTCCTGGTTCAGAGCTTGTTGGTCATATGGTGCATGAGTGTTAAATGCTGACATTGTGGCCTGTGTATATTAAGACGCTCCAAGCACACACAAGTACACACACATAAAACACTGACAGAAATAAGCCTTCGCCCTCCCTGCTCAGCAGCCCCAGATGGAGACTGACAGTTGCATGTGCATAAAAAGATATTTTAGGGAAAACTTAATATATTGACAATAAGGTGAAGCGAGTCAGGAGAGAAGAAGAGGGGGGCCATACGGGGCGGGTTTGTGAGAGAGAAACTCGCAGGCAAACAGTAATAGGGAGATAAAATTCAAAGCTCTGCTGCTCTCACTAGCAATTAAAATAATTTCCGTATAATTTGAGAAAGGCCTGACCCGCCTTATCGGTTTTCAGATGAGTCTCCTCCTCCTTCTCCTCTTCTTCACCCAAATGCAGAGAGCCTGATGACTGAAAACTGACAGTACACTGATAACCACTGCCATATGGGCTGCCTCCTCTCTACTCAATTCATTTCACTTGCTGCTCTTCCCTCTGCACAAACACTTAAAGATGCAGACACTCACACATTCACACGCACAGACATGAACCAAGCACCATGATCAAGAGCTTGTCTTGTTTCTTGTTTTGTTGTGTGTATCCATGCGCATGTAAATTTTATCATTTCGTATTCTTTGCTTTGCACCTTGGTTGAGAAGAAAAAAATTAAGCGTCTGTTTTTTTTGTTTTTTTTTTAATTGAATGCATGGAAATTCTGATTGAAGAGTGTAAGGTTGAAAGAGCGGCGCATACACTAGAGAAAGTGTGGGTGAGCTGCAAAGCGAAACTAAACATGGCCTGAAACTCGATGTTGTCTCTATTTATGGGGGTTACATGTAAAACTAAATATAGCAGCGGATAAAAGTAATGGTGTGGACAAACGTGATGATAAAGACTGCAAAAATTGTATTGGCCTTAGTGACATAAAGATGAGTCATCATTTCATTCAAGAGACTTGATAAGAGTTTTGGGATCACCTGAAAGGACAAGTGGCAACAAGGAACTGCAAATGTGTAAAGAAAAGAATGTGTGTCTGTATTGCAGGGAACCCAAGGAAGTGCCGTGTCAAGTTTGAAGTTGCTTGCTAGATGAGCGATTCTTATATTTTAGCTAAAAGTTGTTTTCTGCTACTATGTTTCACCTAGGTTAACTGTTTTGCACCGCTCTGTGTGTGGGAAGAGATTCTTACATACATTTGGTGAAACTGACACACACATACGGTGAAAGAAAATGCAGAGGAGAGAAGAGAAACTAGTGTGGTTGTAAATGATGCAAAAAAGCAGTATAGACTCACATGCGTTAGGTGCACGTACTGTAATTAAGGCAAAGAACAGAAATGAAATGTTTCCTTTGTTATGTTTTTATTTTCTTTCACATTTTATTGCTTTTTTTTTCTTCTATCGTTTGGATGCAATCGTCCTGTTCTGCACAGGCACATTTTTAACAGGCAGTGCACTTGTGATGACAATTTAACTTGAGGGTGAGTCAAGCCTGACCTGAGTCAGGCTTGTGAGTAAACAGGTGTCTCCTCTAACAAGGTACATTTTTAGGAAGCCAGCAACTAAGGATTCCAGTATTACAGTGATGGTTCCACACATTTGAACAGAGATAATTGCTAAGTTCCTCATGTACAGTCTACAGGGGAATCACTGTGGTCAAACTGTTGACACTGTTCTTGGTAGATGATATGATGTGACAACTGACTACAGACTTTCTGCTGCTTTACATAAACAGTTGTGGCAGGAACTGGTCAGTGGCAGTTACGGCTTGTGTGTCACAATGTGTCAGGTAGGCTGGTTTCAGAGCATTTGGGTCAAGTGCAAAACAGTGACATGCTTCTGTTATTCACAAATAGCATTTAAACTGCCACCATCCATACATGTGTGAGAGAGAACTAGGTTTTTCAAGAAACAACAGTTTAAATTAGATGTAATTTGGTGTGCATTATTAAAAATCAATTTGATAAAAAAAAAGGCTATAACAAATTTATAGAGTAACCTGCTCCCGTGTATTTGGGTGTTGTGTATGTGTTTACCTGTGTGTGCAGAGCAATGCTCGGAGATGGTAGCATGTCTGAATCATTTGGGAGTTTTTTTGTCACGGACACACAGAGGGCAACGTTCCAGTGAACAGGAGGTGGGTGCAGTGACATAAGCGGGACGCAGTGCTCCTACTATACGTGATACTCTCACAACACCTACATATGGAGGGGTCAAGGACGTCCGCACACTAACTCATATACATACGTTATTGTGAGGTGTAAAATATTCCACACAAGAGCACTGACTATTTTTATTAACAATCTGAAGACAATTTCTGTGCAACATTTCTTTGCACTGTTATATTGTGCTTAAAGTGAATGCAATTTTTTTTTCCAGTCTTTGAGCAGATACAGTACAAGACAAGAGTGAGTCTGGTTCCATATACTTGGCAGCATCCTGCGCACACACTGTGTGCGTGCTGTAAATAGCCAGAGTGTGTCGTGCATCTCTGCTGTGTTTGGACCTATTTTAGAGCTGACACAGGAAACAGGGCCATTCTGACAGCCACCCTGCCAGCCGGTACTGCACACAGCAGCCCCGGAACCTTCTGTCACACACACACAAACATGCACACACCCGTGCACACACACATACACACACACACACATGCAGGCATACACACAGACAACCTAGATTTTTTCACGTTAACAACCTACCAGCCCTTAATCCCCCTCATAGACTTGCACAAATCATTTAATTTTCTGTTTAAGTCAACACTCTTTCTTTCATCCCTCTGTTCTTTTGCAGTTCAACAAAAAAGACCCTCAACAAAAGCCCCCTGCTGTGGCACTTGGTGGTCCCCTGTCCCCATACATCTCCCTTCATTTCTTGATTACTGTCCATTTCAGTGCAGAGGTGATTTCACATCTGAATCAACTTGAAAAAAAAAATAAAATAGCTGCTCTTCTGTGTTACAGATCCCTGCGTAATGGTAAGCAAAATGATAACTCTGGCAGAGGGAAGCTCAATTACCCAAGACACAGGTTTCTGCTTTCAACTACATGAGACAGCTGGAGATCCGGTCCAGAGTTAATTTAAAGTTAATTCATGTTGTTCAGTGTTTTTGCTATTCTGTTTCCTTGTTTCTGTACTGTTCTATTTTTTTTTTCATTTATCCACCAGGGTGATGTAATTTAATTCAGCATCTTTGTAATTCATCCATTTGGTAAATATTTTGAGGGACTTAGTAATATAGATGCACCGACTCCAGGAGTTTAAACCTAAATTAAGCTGCATCTCAGTGATATGACAGTGCTAGCTCATTTAGAGACAGTTAGTATACAGACATAAATGCCTCTTCAAAGGCTGCAGCAGAGTCCCACTCACCAGCCTCTCATGTTTGGGGTGGAAGATAAATTCTGCAGGCTCCTTCTGCCTTCCTATGTAATTATGTGCACGGTGATGTGCCTTTACAGCCTGCCTAACAGTCGGAAATTATCTCCCGGAAATGAAGTCCAATTAATTGTGGCACTTTGCAGGCGTACGTGTGTGCAGAAACACTGTAATGACACTTAACGGGAAATTGGCTCCTGTTGAAATATTTAATAAATAACGTGCGAGGTGAAACAACCTCATATGATACTGACAAACGTAGCTTGCTCTTTCTGTTTTTTTTTTTTTTTGTTTGTTTTTTTCCTGTTACATACACACACATACACTTCAATTTTAGTGTTAGGTGTCATGCTAGCCAACAGTTAAAAGATGCATACCATGTAGACGTGTCACAGGTTTACCTGTATGTCACCCCTTTCTTTCCAGTCACTGCTTGCTGTCAGCTATTGAATAGAAGTAAAAAATACCTGAATTTAGTGTTTTTTAAAACATAGAAGGAAAATTAAAAAAAGCAAAAAATAGGCTGATGATTTTTTTGACTTACATATGGCTTTACAGTATCGATCCAACCTAAAATGGAAAAGTCTATAAAAGGAAACAGCAGTCTTTTAGGGTTAGTGACACACCATGTCACGCCACAGCAGCTCTCTATTGTAGGGCACACTGTGATGAGTCAGCACTTTTCACAGAATAGCACCTTTTGTTTTTGTCCCCGGGAGTCTGGATGTTCTGCCCAGAATTACTGTCCAGACACAAGGCAATCATGAATTTGATTTTTTTTTTTTTTTTTTGTAATAAATGAGAGTTTCATTACTTGTTTCTTAATGTGCTTAATATTTTAATGGCCTTTTGAATGTATTTGAAGCTTTAATTCACTTTTGACAAAGAATGCTTTTCTCATGACTTCTTATTTCTGAAATGATTTGATCTCTAAACTTATAGCAAGCAGTTACTTTTAAAACAGCTTTCTTTTCAGTTAAAGTGCATTCTGCAGTCTCACACTGAAGCTGTTTCAGTGGATCTGGTTGATTGCTCAAGTATTTCTCTACAGCAACATTTCACACGAAATGAGAGAATTCAAACATGCACCCATCTGATCATCTAATTGCCTTCTGATTAAAATGCTGCTCCCAAAAGTCCTAAGTTGCAGGAGTTGTACTGATATTAAGTCATATGCAAAGGGGTTCCTTTAAAATTTGATGTATTCACCTAATTTTAAAAATCACATTCTACAAGGCAGGTTCTCTCAAATGTGTACAAAAGGATGTGTGAGTTTACATTCACCTCTACATGTTTATAACACCAAATTACATTAGGGCCATTACGATCTGCTTGGTTACACATAATACCTCTCTGGCCAGTGTGTGAGTCCCTCAATATGTGTGTGTCTCTCAGTGCGTAAGGACTTACTATAGACCCGTTCAGCTCGGCAGTATGGCACATAAATGGCCACAGAGGGGTGCGAGTGTCAGCCAGAACGTGTGCTTGGCAAGCATGGGGCTATGCTATTAGCAAGCGCTAACAGTTTTATTATTAGAAAATAAACGGTGCGCTGCAAAACTCTGAATGTTATTAGCACCTCACCATCTGGGTCTGACAGCTGTGTTCAGCCACCATCATGGCTGAACTGCTAAAGGCTATATCTGAAATCGCCACTCTTTATCTACAGCACTTTCACAGTCGTTTTGTGTCTGTCAGTTTCCTCTCTTTCTCTCACTATCTCTTTTTCTTCCTCTTGCTGGTTTTCTTGCAGACATAAAGATGAGTGGATAATAAGCAAGCACAAACTGATTTCTCACACTGAAAGAATTCAAACAAGCTTTTATTATGTTTTTATATATTAATAGAGGTTTTTTTTAGGCCTATGAGATGCTTTGTATGGCTATTCGTTTAGACGGTAAACTGATGTTTCTTGCATTAATTAAGAGTTAATTAAAAAAAAAAAAAACACAGAAAGAATTCTGGTGTTTCCCACTGCTAAGTCCATCTGCTCTCACAGAAACTCAGCCCTGTTCTACTTTGTGTAAAATATGTTTTACACACAACAGACAAACAGCATCCCTAAACGGTGGAAACAATAAGTCATAATGCTTTGGAAAAAGAGACATACTGTTTCTGCGTGCTTGTGTGCAACCTCTTGCACATTAACCTCTAAAATGTGTTGCATTTTTGCATGTGCTTGAGAGTGTGTCTGCAGGACACCTTTAGATTTTCTTTTCTTTTGCATGTGTGTTTTCCCTCCCTGATCACACAGCCTTTGCAAGACTTTATTTAAACAGATAACCTGCTACTAGAAGCCCCCAGCATCCCCCAAACCTTCTAACTACCCTTCTTGCCTTCCAGTCTTTAACAAAACCCCCCATCGAAAGGAGATACCTCCAGAAATTAGCACTCTTATTGCAGACACTGCAGAAAAGCCTACCCTCCAGTGTTTCTCTTTCTCCAGCAGAAAATACTTTTCTGCACTAAAACAGGCCAACTGCTTCTAGGCGTGCATCTCCTGTGCCCGACCTAATCTACATGCATACTTACCTTCCTTTATACTTAGGGGCGTCGCTACCAAGAAGCGTGAAGGACTCTGGATGGCATAAGAATCTATTTCACATATAGATGCACAGGGCTAGCATACAGGAATAGGAGAGAGAGCGAGGAAATAGTATGTTTTCAATTTCACTGACCCTCCATTGTATTGTGCCATGGTTATCCGCTCTCTAATTCTATTTATTTAAGTGTTTCTTCACCGTCTGGTGGGTTTAGAGAACAGTGTTAAACAAATTTTAAAAAAGCTTGATGATAATAATAAATTATATTCTTTGCTGACAACATTTACATAAGCAGCATATACAGAAAACCTTTGGTCCTGGTTTTAAACAAACTCATTCATAAGGAACTGTGAGGTTTTCATTAGATAAACTTTTTTTTTGTGCAAATGGTGTTGCTATATTTTGTAAATAGGCATCAACATAAGTCAAAATTATGGGAGGTTCTTGTTCTTCCTGTTCTGTAGTAATGAAGCATAAGACAGACAAGAAAAACCTCCAGTTTCATGGCACGGATGCATTGCATTGCAATCCTGAATTGGACAAGCAGAAGAAAATGGATGGATGGATGGATGGATGGATGGCTGTGTCCAGTGCACTGTTAAAGGAGCACCTCTTAAAATTGGTTGTGATGAACACTTTACAGCTTTTCTTCTCCGTTTAGGTAAAAGTGGTTTATTTTTAAATCTTCAAATGCAAGAACTTGGCTTTAATTTGTAATAATTATGGGAAATGACATATGGATGCAAGAAAGAGAGCAATTTATATAGTCTTTGAATGAATAGTGAGCTACTGAGTCATTCTGGCAGAAGAAAAAGACAATATTTGGCTCTGGACTTGTTCAAATAAGTTACACAGCACTGACAGTATGCTTGTATTTTCTTCAGCACTATGGTCTAAACAAACAGCTTTTGAAATGCTATCAGACACAGGGAAAGCAAGCACACTCATTTCACACTGCCTGAGGTTTGCAAAAGGACCATTTTGTTTTGATGGTGTGTGTGTTTGTATGTTTATGCAGCTAAATGTACACATCTGTGTGCATCGTGGTAATGCACTTGACTTGAGCCTGACCACAAATCAAAGTGATGGTTGGTGAGTACCACATAAGAGAACAAAATAAAGAAGATAAGACTTGAGATCAAACAGACCTTCCCCAGTCGAAACTCCCCTCAAGGGGCAGGACGGCTACAAAGTGCTACTTAGTGTATGTCTCATTTAGTGGAGCCAGCACCACAACCACTAACGAGGTGATAACACAGACAGAAGATAAGTTATTAGAAAAATGAAATAAAACCTGTTAAGTCACTTTTCTTTGCTCTCTCTCTCTCTTTCTCTCCATTACTGTGTCACTGTGCAGTATTTAATGGCATCTTTCAGAATAAATTCTATGTATAAATACAGATTTTGATTTCAGTACTTCAGTGACTATATAAAATGTTGGTCTGAACTGAGATCTAAGCTCAATTGGTCCAAACACAGCAGACAATTGGCCTCCGAGGACAGATGAGGAATGGCATTGATGAGAGGTTTTTGTCACTGGCTGGGAGCCAGAACTTAATGCGGATTGTGGAGTGTTTGAATTTGACAAGACTGAATGCTGTTTGTCTGACAGCTTACTGCTCTGTATCTGACTCTAGATCACATCCAAAACACTTCTGCCCCTTCTACTTCCCAGTAGCTTATTCCTTATTTTAATGCAGGCTGAGTTTTTCTCTTCTCTGTATTCCATATATCAGTGTTTTCATGTTTTTTCAAATTGGTGCACTTCTCATCTTTAGTTTATTGTCTAGCTGCAACACACTGACAGCAAATGAAAGCGCCTCAGCTTCACCACAACCTGAGTCAGCTGTAGCGTATTCTGCTGGAAAAAAAAAAAAAAAAAAGGAGCCAAGCTTAAACATTGACATATGCGGGAACACTGTCATTTGTATGGATTCATGTGCAGACACAGCAACTGCGTTGTGAAATTATGAATGAAGCAGTCCCATTTGTGAAACAAGTCTGATAAAGCGGTTTTTGAACCCTTTTGAGACAACTATGGGAGCGTGCCAAACAAAAAAAGGTTGGGAAACACTGCCATAACCCTGAGTATTTAGAAAAGCATCAAACTGTTAGCCGTCCACTTTTTTCAACTCTCCCCTCTGTCATTGTTTAATGTATCTCAGGTAGCCTGGAAGAACTGGGTTTTGGCTGACTCTATTAATCACAGGGTGGTGGAATCAAAGACAGCCTTATAACAGTTATCCCCCCTGCTGACAGCCAGATTGTTCTGTCGGAGAAATACTGACTTATCTTATCCATTGTTCCTGTGATACAAATTCAACCACGGAGCAAAGAATACAATAGCACACTCTTACACTTTAAATGACTCGAATTCAGCTTCCTCTCCTTTTGTGTTTTTTTTTTTTTTTTTTTTTTTTTTTTTTTTTTTTAAATATTTTTTTTTTTTTTTAGGGGATA
>VUQI01044449.1:28394-43535 GCA_015106735.1 Paratilapia polleni | reverse complement strand
CACACAGCTAGGTCGATCAAGGTGTGGATGAAGGACCACCAGATCAAGACCTTGTCATGGCCAGTCCAATCTCCAGACCTGAACCCCATTGAAAACCTCTGGAATGTGATCAAGAGGAAGATGGATGGTCACAAGCCATCAAACAAAGCTGAGCTGCTTGAAATCTTGCACCAGGAATGGCATAAAGTCACCCAACAGCAATGTGAAAGACTGGTGGAGAGCATGCCAAGACACATAAAAGCTGTGATTGCAAATCAGGGTTATTCCACCAAATATTGATTTCTGAACACTTCCTAAGTTAAAACATTTGTAATGTGGTGTTTAAAAAGGAATATGAACTTGTTTTTTTTTTTTTTTTGCATTATTTGAGGTCTGAAAACACTGGACCTTTTTTGGTATTTTGACCATTTTTCATTTTCTGCAAATAAATGCTCTAAATGAAAATATTTATATTTGGAATTTGGGAGTTTTTTTGTCCGGAGGTTTTTGAATAAAACAAAAATGTTCATTTTACTCAAACATATACCTATAAATAGCAAAATCAAAGAAACTGATAATTTTGCAGTGGTCTCTTAATTTTTTCCAGAGCTGTATATTAATAATGACTAACTACATTATCATCTAGATATGATATATTTATCCTCATAAGAAATGCATGTGTATGGTTTAATCAGATTGGGATCTATTTACAAGTGCAGGAAGACAAAAATACTGTAATTCCTTGTGTGAAATAACAACAGTGGACAATCATATTACTCAATGAGATGCTGAATGAGAAAAGAAGGGTTTTTTTAAGACTTTTCTGAAATTCACATGGGATCATTTCTCATCATTATTGACATGCATTAAATTAATATGGGAGTGGGAGTCATTCTAGACAAACATCAGCTAGACGGCAGGACTTTGTTACACAGCTGTTTATTTATTCCTGGGCTGACATGTAAATCTTCATCAATCAAGCAACCCACCTCACTCATAGTGTCACAGAAATGCTAATCGAACATGAAGGCATATAAAACGCAACCTGAGCACCTGAACTGTAAATATATTGAAAAAAACATAATTTAGAAATCTCTATGATTATGAAACATGTCTTAACACTGTAGCTAACGTTCATGAGATTTGCCACTACAAACCTGGGACTTTTTACACATGCTCCCTTAGGAAGTTGCAGACTATAGCGGGATTGCATGAATATATCTTCTTAAGGAAAAAATGCACAATGTCTTTTTTTTTTTTTTTTTACTACTAAATAGAAAATAAATAAGATACAGTATATATTCACTTAAAGGTGCAAACTTGAGTTTTTATTGTTAATAGCACTGATTTAACCTTGATACATTTACACCTGCTGAGATTGATTTTTGTCAGCATAGTAGCACCAAATTAGAAGGGATGGAAAATGTGACTGTGAAGAACTTACATGCTCAGACAAGTATATGTCTCTGCTGTAATCCTCTAGTGGTTAGCATGTTCCCTTCTGATCTTGTGCCTGGCTTGGGGACAAACACAGAGAAGAATGCAAAAACAATGAAACACATGTGGCTCACAAAGACTGAAGATTTTATTTATTTTATTATTTTTTATTATTTTAGTCTCTTTACCAAAGGAGAAAGCATCCCACCTGTCCTCTGTCCAAAAACAGTGCTCCAGCAGCTTTCTGGCACACTTCACTGCCCCTGCATAATCCCCCTCACATGAGTGCACCCTTCTGGCCTTTCCCCCGGACTGCTGTCCGGCCACCTGTATGAATATGTGTGTATGCACTCTTTCCTCCGTGATTATGAGTCAACATGTTGGCCCAGTGTCCCACTGCACCGGTGAATCTGGGTCAGAGTGAGCACCTGTACAGTACACTCCTACACACATTCGAACACAAACAGACCCCGTGACCCTCATCTGAGTCTTTGAAAAGACTTACATTCAGAGCAGCAGCCAGAGCTGAGCCCACCTGAAAACATCTAATAGATAAAATTGTTGTTTTTCTTTGACGATCAGTGAAGTGAGACGTTGCCTGCCACCATACTGCTGCTTGAATTTGATATTATCAGCTGCGGAAAAATGATGCAACATGGTTAACCTAGTTTAGCCTCAGTGGCAAATCTGTTTAAATTGATAATTAGATGAAAGGAGGACTAGAGAATTGTACATGCTGGTTTTAATCACCCTAAAGGAAACGGGGTGTCAGGGGAGCTCAAGGACAGCATAGTTAATGGGGCATCACACAGATGACAGAGAAGAAAGGAAACAGGGCGGATGTTGAATAAAAGGATGGCTGACAGGCAAGAAGCACTTGGCATGCGTTGAGAAATCTTCTTTTGTGATATAAAGATGAACAGTAAGTGTATCACTGCAGAATAATACAACAGCAAGTCAGCTGTGTAAGTTTTCACAGTCAAGGACATTAGGCTTCATACAGTATCACTTCTTTCAGTCTTTTTAGTTCATTGTTGTGTCATTGCTGGAATAAATTTTAAGATCTAAAAGCCTTAATGTTATCTTGAAGTCTCAGTGTAAAAGGTCATTAAAAGAATGGCTTTACAGACAAAAGATATTTGCTAAATTCTTAACGATCATGTTTTCTGATGTGTTTCCGATGTTTTTGAAAGTTCCTTTTTCTTGTGTTGTTGTCACTCAGCTTGTTAGTCCTGCTGCAGCTGCCAACCTGGATCCCAGGCCGTGGCAGGACGTCAGCACTCACCCATCAAGTGAGAGAGGGTATGTGACACTTGTGTCCTACTTTGCTGACTTCCTTGACCTAGCACCACTTCTCTCTGTGTGTGGAAGACATATGCATGAGTAGCCACTGGTTGGCCAGCTGCATGGCTGTTACCTTCTTTGCTCCTTATTCTATGACATATGTGACATATGTCACATATGACATATGACATATCTGTGCATGTTTGAGAAAAAATATCCCTGTTAAGGTCACAAAACTGTTAACTACTTCTATGTGCATGTCCTTGCCAAACATTCAGACACTGGTTACGGCTCCTTTAAGGCTAGGAGTATGAATAAATTTAAAGTTTTGGCAATACGTTAGGCATTAGAATCAGTTTTCAGGTTACTGTTAAATCTAAGAATTATTATGAAGGGTGGTGGTTTAAAGGGAACTTATTATATTCATTTTCAGCTTCGTGTTTTTATTCTTGGCCTCTGCTAGAGTAGCTTTGTATGATTCACAGTTCAGAATAGTCCTTGATGAGAGCAGGTTCACACTGAGCACCTCTGATAGGCGTGAAAGAGTGTGGAGGTGCCGTGGCAAACGTTATGATACCTGCAGCATCATCTGCGAAGAGAACGGGGCACCAGTGGCAGACCTCCCAGTTCTGGTGTTCTTTGGTGAATGCAAGTCAAGCTGCATGGCTCTGGTCTGTGAGCATAGGTCCCACTAAAGTATGCCGGGCCCTCTTGGTTTGCCCTTGGAGTCGGATATTTTGGTCAGAAACATGTACATAAGTAACCTGCTGGAGGTCATTTTGCAGGACTCTGGCAGTGCTCCTGTTGTTCTCCCTTGCACAAAGGAGCAGATATCAGTCATGCTCCTGGATTAATGCCCTTCTATAGCCCTGTCCAACTCTCCTTGTGTAACGGCCCATCTCCTGGTATCTCCTCTACACTCTTGAGACTGTGCTGGGAGTCACAGCAAACCTTCTTGAGATGGCACATATAGATCTGCCATTCTGAAGGAGCTGGTCCACCTCTGCAACCTGAACAGGTACCCTCTCATTGTAACCAGCAGAGACAAGGACACGGCAGTCAGCCAGGAGGGATAAGGAGAGAGCAATGGTCTTCGGCCACCCCCTGCTAAACCATTTCCTTTTTAGGGGTTGTCACTTTCATTTGCACCAAAAGCAGGTGAAATGGATCCACAACGGTTTGTGCTTCCTAACTGGACAGACTGATATCCCTGAAGTTTAACTGACTTTGTGTTATACTGTGATGGCCAAGTGTTCTCTTAGTTTTTTTGAGAGGTGTATATATGAGTGTATATGTCTATATAGGCCACCGTTTGTGTACTTGAGGAAAAGCATAATCGTTCCACTTTGGTCTTTTTGCTGTCATATGTACAATGGAGTATAACCACTTTCTAATCCATAACTTTATAGATCAATTTCTTTTCTTCCAGGCATCTGCCAGTTTAAGTTCATGGTTATGGTTCATGACACCATGTTAGGGAAACCAGCCTGCCAAGATTTATTTTGTCAAATGGCATTTTCAGTATGCTTAACACTGCTGTAAGGTCCAAATATTTTAATTGCTTTATTCGTTCAGGCGTTCTTGTGTGTCATTATTTCACTTGAAGTAGAATCACCAAAGCAGAGAGCTTTAAACAACAGCTACCCAACTGATTACTATTTGACACTGCAAGACTCTGCAAGCTAATTAGCACACTGCTTGTGAGCTCATTAATCAATCTAAAAATCAAATCGGTGTGATAGCATATGGAAGATACACAAAAGTGTGAGTCAGATCTTCTCTTGGTCGGTAGGTCTCTGACAGGATCCAGCTGACCACCATCTGTGGCTGTGAATTCTTCAGAGATGCTCCTCTGAACACCCGTGTAGAGAGGACTGTGTGTGAGAGAACTACAGGGGTGCACTATGAGCGATGAGCACTATAACAGGGAGCTGCAACCTCAGCACAGCTTAGCAACAGTCAGGATTCATCATCCAGGACAGTGCTGGAATAGCTGAGGTGCTGGTATACATGTACATACATACAATACACATGAGCTCCTACACAACATGCAAGCCTGTTCATAAGCAACCCACTGCACACTTTGTCAACCAATCCCGCTGTGAGAAAGACAGGATCAGGCCAAATTCATGCAACACTGCATTCTGCTCTGCATCTCACCATCTGTACTGAGCTGTCTTGTTACTGCCACAGACAATGAACATCTGCTGTGATCGCACCATTTCATCTGTACTGAAAATATTTTGACATACAGTCACCAGCCACTTTGTTAGGTACACCTGTTCAACTGCTTGTTAACGCAAATATCTGATCAGTCAATCACATGGCAGCAACTCAATGTATTTAGGCACCTAGACATGGTCAAGACGACCTGCTGAAGTTCAAACTGAGCATCAGAATGGGGAACAAAGGTGATTTAAGTGACTTTGAGTGTGGCGTGGTTATTGGTGCCAGACGGGCTGAGTATTTTACAAACTGCTGATCTGTTGGGATTTTCCCACACAAGCATTTCTAGGGTTTACAGAGAATGGTCCATAAAAGAGAAAATATCCAGTGAGCGTCAGTTCTCTGGGTAAAAATGCCTTGTTGATGCCAGAGGTCAGAGGAGAATGGCCAGACTGCTTCAAGCTGATAGGAAGGAAACAATAACTCAAATAAAGACTTGTTGCAACCAAGGTATGCAGAAGAGCATCTCTGAATGCACAACATGTTGAACTTTGAAGCAGATGGGCTACAGCAGCGGAAGAACACATCGGGTGCCACTCCATTCAGCTAAGAACAGGAAACTGAGGCTACAATTTGCACAGGCTCACCAAAATTGGACAATAAAAGATTCAAAAAAACATTACCTGGTCTGATGAGTTTCAATTTCTGCTGCGAGATTCAGATGGTAGGGTCAGAAGTTGACATAAAAAACATGAAAGCATTGATCCACCCTGCCCTGTATCAAGGTTCAGGCTGATGGTGGTGGTGGTGTGATGGTGTGGGGGATATTTTTTGGCACACTTTTGGCCCCTTAATACCAATTGAGCATTGTTTAAATGCCACAGCCCACCTGAGTATTGTTGCTGACCTTGTCCATTTCTTTATGACCAGTGTACCCATCTTAGAGCAGCATAATGCGCCATGTCACAAAGCTCAGATCATCTCAAACTGGTTTCTTGACCATGACAATAAGTTCACTGTACTCAAATGGCCTCCACAGTCACCAGATCTCAATCCAATAGAGCACCTCTGGGATGTGGTGGAACAGGAGATTCACATCTTGGATGTACAGCCGACAAATCTGCAGCAGCTGTGTGATGCTGTCATATCAATATGGACCAAAATCTCTGAGGAACATTTCCAGCACTTTGTTGAATCTATGCCATGAAGAATTAAGGCAGTTCTGAAGGCAAAAGGAGGTCCAACCTGGTACTAGCAAGATGTACCTAATGAAGTGTTCAGTGAGTGCAGATAAGAAAAACACACTGTTAATGAAGAACACAGACTCTCCCCAGGAATCCAAACTGGCATTTGACAGATTTCATTGGTTTTTCATAAAACAAGAGCATTAAAAAAATTATTTATGAACTGAAATAAAACACAGGAAAACAAGCGACCAAAAGTGAGTAATCCTGCTGCCGATCCTGCAATTCATACATTTTAATTAATTCGTTCACATTGTATACAATGGAAATGAGCCAAATGCAGAATAAAAAAATGTAGATATGACTTCCTTTCAGCTTGATAGGAGAAAAACTTTGTTTGCAATCTACATACTTTGACCTTAAACTATTTTCTGATATAAATTGGGGGTGCACAGGCTGTTGACAAAAAGGTGTGCATAAGATTTATAATAAGACCCAACTCTCCTTTCAAATGACTTATTAATGAAGACATTCACAGTGAAGGTGAAATGCATTTTTCCAAACAGGCTGCATGTTTTTCACAGTCTAAGGGACTATGGGGACATCCTATGAGCACCATATGGCCTTTGTAACCTCCATCGTTGCACATTTCAGAGAGGAACTAATGGGTTTGCTGATTGTACAACAACATGGCACAATGAACGCATGTGCCAGTGACTTATGACATATTGCAACACTGAAGGCCAAACAATCTTACCAGAAAACACTAAAGAAAAGCATGTGATAGCACAAATTATTGATGCTGATGAAATAGAAAGCTGGCAGTATACTGGAGCAATGTTACATCTAATGTGAGTCCAATTTGGCCTTGGCAAAAGATGATCAAAAATCTGTTCTTTTTATTCATGAACACCCCACATCAGGCTTACACAGGCTGCTAAGGTTCACTCAAAGCACATGAGTGCTCAGCTCAGCTCTGGAAACGTAACAGTAAAAATCCCTCAGAAGTAGCATTTTTCCCAAAGGAAATACTACAGCCAACACTGAAATCCCACTCGAGGATTTAATTTAAAAAAAATAATTAGCAACTGCCCTAGAAGGAATTACATGATATCTTCCAAAACTGAATGCTTAACCATTCGCAGGGCAGAAAGTGAAAAAGTTAGATCGAAAACTGTTTCCAAAATTGACTGTTTGTGTGAAAACAGGGTTCATCTTTATTCTTCATAATAAATATAGACTCTTACAGCTTAACAATCACAGTGAATTATTATCATGCAAACAAGGACAACAATCCTTGATAAAGATGGGAAAGTACTGATTGGCACTGGCAAAACCAGCCACTGACACCTCTTCCACCAATGTGGCGCTGGTGTGGAGCCACTTCAGGACCAGCATTTGCCTTGATGAGTTTTGAAACAGCCAGCCCACGACCTGACATGTTTAACCCTAGAACACTAACATACATTTTTGCAACACCATCACTAACGTTGGGTGTATTTTACCCGATATAATATCATCTGTCAATAATTAGGGCATTTTTTGCAGTAGCACCTCCCACAGCCACTGGTGTCACTGGTTCCAACTTTAAGGCCAGTAGTTTTTATGGTGATGTGCCATAGCCAGTCTCTTTTGGGTGGAAATGTTTGAAAGCAGTGTTACATTAGGCACCAGCACCACAGCGGTGGAAGAAAGGTACATGATAACATCTCAGAGAGGAAGAGACAGAATATGAGAGACTGATGAGACCTGAAGAGTGGGTCCGTTTTAAGAAATTAACACCAATCTGAAGTTTCGGTTATAAAATTATTCCCTCAATTCCCACATAATCTTTTCTCATATTCATAACTGAAGTTGAACCTAAGTTAAATAACATAATTTAACATCTTTTAAATGGCAACAATGGCAGCCATACACCAAACAGTCAGAATTGGACAGCCATGCAGGCACTGCAGAGTACTTAGGATGAATGTTATTGGTAGTCTACTGCCCCCTAGTGTAAGACTGAGGAATGGTCAGGAATAACTGACTGAATGGAAAGTGTAGTAAAAAGAGACAGTGAAGCACCTATAGCGTTTAGCAACACTACTCCACAGTGTTTTCTTAGTGAAGTAAGTCCACGCCCCACATGTCCATCTCCGTGTTGTTGTCGTCCTCCTCCTCCTCCTCCCTTCATCGTCCCAGCCAGCCTCAGAGACTGTTTGGGTGAAGTATGGTCTCTCCCTGACTGAGAGTGTTTTGTGCATGTCAAAGAGTCTTAGAGGATCTGTTCAGTGCTAGAGGCAGAGATGTCAAGTAGTCTCCAGGCAGCATATGGGTTGAGCTCTTCCTGGTCTCGACAGAGAGCCCACACATACATCATCCGGAGCACTTTTTCCTGGAGGAAAAATAACAGATGGGTACACTTATTCTTAACTGTTCAACCAAAACAAAAAACATAAATCATACATTTGGAAAATAATTATTGCTAGTCAGAATTTGTTGGACTACAATGCAAGGAAAAAAAACAGGGCTGTTATCTAGCAGTCATTTTGTGAAGTTATGAACTGATTTAAGAAAAAAAGGGCTTTATTACTTTAATTTCCAGAAAAGATGTACTAAAGTCCTGTTTGCTGTATCACATCTCTAGCATTTCAAAAGGCTGGGGGTTCTTTAGACAGTTTGTGCAGCATGCTTCTTTTTAGTTTTAAGACAGATATCCCATGCATCTCTAAAAGTATGAAAGTTTGAAGGATGCTGAGTGTAGGAGACATAAAAAAAAAGTCCCTGAATGACAGAGTGTGTCATTTACTGCCCAGACATTTGGGTTCAGCTGATAAAATCCAGAAGAACAGTACATCCACCATTAATCCTCTGGCAGAAGTCTTATATTCTGAACACTGGGTATGTGCCAGCTGCCTGGTACTGAGCGGATACTTTGACCTCACTTCCCACCACACGTGTCCCTGAGCTGTCCTCAGGGAGCTGATTTACAGCCCATAAAGCTTTCTAGGTTTGGATCTAAATAAACAAAGGCCTAGCTGAATATGACTCCACTGTCTCATTACATTCTCTTAATGACTCATTTAAAAGTTTAAGATTTGTAGTATTTATTCACCATTATACAACACAGTATGAAGATACTTTTTATTTTGAGTGTATGGCTGATTGAGCAAATCAACAACCATTTTCATAGCAGTGTATGTTTCTGTTTGTGTGTGTAACTTACAGGGTCTCCTTCCACCACTTCTCCTTTGGTGTTTCGGATCACCATGACTAACTGAGCCTGGAAAGTGATGATCAACACTGGACCCTGGTCCATCATCTTACCCATGGCCAGCTGGAGAAGAAGATGCTTTAGTTAAACTTTGATTTTAGACAGAGGCTAGGGCTGATGCAGACAAAATTACACCAATAACCAACAGTGACTTAACTTAAACTACAAGCTATCAGTTTCAGATATTGTACTGGAGCACCAACATATTTATGAATTGTAAACTAGTGAAATATTCCAATTTTAAACCTAAGAATGCAAAGAAGTGCCAATATTTACAGCTAAATATGAATCAGTAGACTCTTATCTAAAGTAACTTACATCAATATTGTCAATGTCCAGGATCTTGGAGTGGAACTGAAGCCCCATGGCCTTGGCTTGCTGAATTGGATGTGCCAGCTGGCTGTATGTCTGCAAACCCAGTAAAGAATAAAACCAAGATAACGTAACAACAATACATTTAATGAAAAACTAACCACCTGAAGATAATCGAGGTACAGCAATACTATGGAGTAGTCAATCTACAGTGTTTAAAGAAGCCTATGGTAACACAGAGTCAGTGTGTGAGAAAGGCCATACCGCTTCATAACACCAGTCCTTCAGTACCTCCAGCTCCCCTCTAATCATTGCCTATGGGAAGAAAAAAAAAAAAAACCAAGGCACTTCTAGACTTGTTTTATAAGGACAGAATGTAATCATATGCAGTATTCAAGTGAAATATTTTGTAGAGGTACACTCGAACCATTTCATGCATGAATTATGACATCTTCAGTCAAGATTTTTTTCCACTTTTTGCCACTATAGCAACAAAACACATGCATATTCAAAAGAAAATGGCTTTTGAATAGCTGTCCAATGTAGTGATTACCGTGCATGAAAGGGTTAAACAACAGTGTTACAAAATCCTATTTACATTCCCTGAAATTCAGTCTCATAGAAAGCAAAAATAAAATTATTGCACTTGTGTGATAAGCTGATGCTGAGATTAGTGCTTGCATTTCAAAATTACCTCCAGTATATTGGGGATGATATCTCGTTCACACTGCTTGAGAAAGGAATCTTTGTCAAAGGAAGGATCCACCTTTAAAATCTCTGTTAATACTTCGGACATCTCAGTCTTTGAAAACAGTCCACCTGTATGCACATGAATGAGAAGGACACAATGATTCCAAAAAAAAAAAAAAAAAAAAAACAAAAAAAAAAAATTAAAAAAAAAAAAAATTAAAAAAAAAAAAAAAAAAAAAAAAAAAAAAAAAAAAAAAAAAAAAAAAAAAAAACACTTGACAAACAACATCATACACCTTCAAAAGAAATGCAGAAGTGATTAGGCTTTACATGCATTATCACATGTGAATACATATTTTCAGAGAAGTGTAAATGCTGCCATCATGTCGGAACAAAGAAGCTGCACCTCCAAACGTTAACCTCTATACACAACTGAAGTTATCGTAAGTCTTTAAAAGTCCATGCAATTTACAACTGGCTTAATTGTTCCCGAAAGGAAGGCGTTTTTTTAATACAGCCAGGAAAAAGGGTTTTCATTATGTACTAGTACCAGTAATAGCTCTATAACCTTGCATGTGTATATTTTCCTAAATTTATCCCTTATTGTGACTGCATGTGAAATGACTCCTAATGACCCCAACATCCTCCACTCCACCTAATATTTAATGTGTGGAAACACACTGAAACAGCTATTCAGGTGTGAGGTCACATAACTATTGGTTGGTATGAGCATGTCTTTTGTGAGAACATCCAAATACAGTCAGAAATCTTGCATAATATATCGTGTTCAAACACCTCTGCAAAAACTGTGGCCAGTGATGCACAACAAAGAGCTATCAGTATGAATTTTTCTGTCATGGATGGGACACACAGAATCACATGTATAAAAGTGGTACACACAAACTGAGGCCTGTAAAGAAGTGGATTCTTAAACGAACTCGGGAGAATGTGGACAACTCTGCAGAAAGTCTGACCCATGCCTACTAACACAGGGAGACAGGAGAAAGTGCTGACACACATGGCGATGTTGTAAATTGAAGCCAATATGTAAAAATGAAATGTGAGAAATAGCCACAATGCCTTGACACACATTTCATTTCACGCTTTATATCAACCTGTATAAATCCACTTTACCATTAACAGTCATGTTTGTGCTGCTGAGCTATAACTACTTAATAAACACATTTCAGTTGTACAGGATACAACTGGTGCAGTGGAAATCTATGACAATAATGCTAGGATCTGGCTCATGGCAACTTTCAGGATAGTCTGGCCTGGTTTTCCCAAGCGGCAACCTCCAGGGCTGAAAAATGAAGCCAATGCACAAGTGCCACAAACTGCAGTTCCTCTAGTGGCCACTTGAGGCTGGCTCCAAAAAGGAGTCCATGTCCACAGACTCTTGTGCTTAAACACCCAACTAAACTCAATTAAAAAGCATATTTACAGCCAGATACAAAGCAGTTTTCACCTCTGTGGATAGTTGCCCCCTTGATAATAACTGTATGGTGAGTGATTTTTTTTAAATACCCCAGCTATTTAAATAGTGGTTGGGCTTAAATTTAGGGGCATGGCTGCTTTGATCAACAACCCATCCAAGTTGATTTTTCAGTTTTGGTGATTTTATTTGTCTGTTACTTAGCACCATTTAGCAAATATGCACATCTGTGTCCATCTTTTCAGTCCATCTTTCACATGAAGTCTTTGTCTTATCATTTTACTTGTTGACAAAATATTTAGTCAAAAATGTTTCAAACCAAACAAAAACCAACACAGTGTGCAATTTCTGGCCCCCTGAACTCTATTAGGGTCAAATTTTAGGGGTGGATCAGGGAAATTGTGGAGTGAGGAGTAGTCAGACAAACAAACAAAAACCACTCTCAAATTATAGCAGTAGAATTGGCAACAGAGCAGTAACTTGGATATAATAAGAACATCCCAGAGGTTATTCTTTCAGTTGTTAAAATGGGCCGAGGTAAAAACTGCATGGTCACATAATTTAAAGGTAACACTTCTAAACATAAAATTGCAAAGAATCTGAGACTTTCATAATTCACATCAAAATATCATTTAAAAATTCAGAGAAACCAGAGAAATGATTTGCAAATCATACATTTCTTTTTTTTTTATAGTGTCCTATCTTTTTTGGGGGGGAAATGAGGTAATTGAACATCATTTCCATTTAAATCCCCAATAATTCCTGGTGCATGTGATAAACACACAAGCACTGAATGTAACCTATAATATGGGTACCTTGTATTGTTAAAGAGCACACAATATATGCAAATCAGTTAACACCTGCACTTACATACTGCACAATGCAGTATGTTCATACTTTCAGCAGTAAAAACAAGTACAGTTATACAAATGTAAATTGGTGTGATAATATAACAAGACGTGCATGCCAGTAAATCATTCGTGTTTCACACCAGCTGACTGGTGGTCGACATTAGCTCAGTTTCATTCTGAGGATCAGCCTCCTCCTCCTCACCTGTTTTGGAGGCGACATTGCTCATTAATGTTAGTTTTTGCGATGGTTTGTTGCCTTTTACTTTTAATACATCCCACCTCTCAGGAATCAGTCCTCTGCTCAAGAGCAGTGAAGACAGGTAGGAGAACAACAAAGTGGCAAAGACGGTGGATACCATGCACATAGTCCTCACTGGAGAGCGCTGGACATACACGCCATCTTCAAGAGTGCAACCTGGGAAGTGGAGGACAACTGGCAACCCTATGGATGGCTCTCCACTGAGCACTCTCAACAACACCCCAACTATCAAGCCCACGATGGAGCCGTAGCCATTGGAGATGTTAAAAAAGAGGATGCAGACCAGTTGAGGGAACATGATGGTGTAGGTTATGTCTGAGCCCAGGATCCAAAAAACCATGATGCTGCTGTTTAGGAAGGTGAGTGATGTGCCAGCCACACCCACCAACACCACAGTGACACGGATCACCCACTGGAGCTCCCTATCTGATGCCTGCAAGAGCAAAAAAAATAAAAAATCTGGAAACTGAAATAGAAAAGACAAAACCACAAGTCTAATCTTCCCCTCTCAGGTCTCCTCTTACTGTGGTCCTTAGGATGCTCTTATATATGTTGGATGTGAAGATGGAGGCAGCAGATAATAGGGCAGAGTCTGTTGAGGACATCACAGCAGCAGCTACAGCTCCAATACCAATGATGGAGATGTAGTTTGGAGTGAGGTACTGCAGAGCAATTGGCAGAACCTGACCAGCCTCTCCACGCTCAAAGGGGGATGGGGAGCCATATGAGGTCGTGTTCCAGTCTGACACCAAACATAGAAACTTCACATAAATTAGCTTTTTTTCCCCCAGACTTTTATTCTATTTTATTCCATTTTTATACCTGTTGATGCTGCCACCGCTCCAATCAGCACAGACGGGATTCCAAGTATGAAGATAAGTGGAGCTGCAACAAAGCAGGTGATCATAGCTGTAGTGGATGAGGAGGCTGACAGAGTCCTTTGGTGGAAGTCCTGATATCCAAGGTTTCCTAAAGCCTTAAACAAAGGATGGACCACAAGGTTAACGTGTGACCAGCATGTACTATACTAGATAAAATGGAATTCAAGCATCATTTTGTTATTAGGGTAATAACTCACAGTCTCTCATCTTATTAGTTTTATCTGTACATATGCTCATTTTATTTGCTGGCTACAAATAAAATGAACATATGACTTATTTTCTTGTTATATTAATATTTTATGCCTTTTATGAGTACCTGTGGTTGTTCAGAGGTCCCTCTAGTGGAAAGGGACCTTTCTAGTATTTTGAGAGTGGTTATAATTTAATGACCTGTTTCATAAAGCCTGTCATTAAATTTTTTTGCATGTCGGAGTTAAAAATTAACCCAGTTTTTCCAACTGTAAATCCCTTTTTTCACCCTCATTGCTTCATTAGGATTAGAGCAGGTTAACAGTTGCACTATCCATTAGGGAAAATTAGAGTTGAGCTAATGATCAATGACTGGATGATGCTGAACATATTTTTTTAAAGTCAACTTATTAATCATATTTTCTCCACTCATCTCTTCTAAGATGAATGCCATGGTCCTCATTGGCACACGTTCATACCTTTAGATTCAATGGATTTAAATGGAGAACCTGCTCTGTATTTTCTCTATTTAGTTGACTGAACTCTGACCAGCTATTCTGGAACCAATTTTGCCATCTCAGGGTTTATCAGCATGGGGGTCATCAAAGTTTATGAAACGTGCTCTTTGAAGCAGACCTATTTCCATGTTGCCTCACTGCTTGGTTCCAGTTCTCTCAGTTTTGATAGTTTTATTAATTACTCAAATACCATCATTTAAGTATCTTCATTATCTTGCACCATCAGTTTTTAATGCTTTTATACTTCACTATCATTGCCCAGTAGATATCAAAAGGAAACTGCAGAGTTAGACACCTTAACTGCATTCTCAATTAAAAAAGGCACAACTTTCTGAACTCCCTAGCTGCCACTTTAAAGCAGTTTAAAGATTTTAAAACTGTTTCTACAATAGTCCTGGTTACTAGCTGTGCACATGAACTCATGATCTGCTTTGTTTTGTTTTAAGTACTCATTTGTACTAGTTTGTTTTTAGATGCTGGTTTGTACTTACTATTATACAACATTCATTTTAAACCGTTACATATATTAATGACCATCAAGGTCAGTGTTTTTCCTGTAATTGTTCCATGCAAATATAGTGCTCAATTAAAAAAAAAAAAAAAAAAAAAAAAAAAAAGTTAAAAAAAAAAAAAAAATTTTTTTCTTTTAAAAGCAAAAAAAAAAAAAAAAAACAACAGATGATGGAATATCTTTTGGAAT
>VUQI01044437.1:0-16933 GCA_015106735.1 Paratilapia polleni | reverse complement strand
AAGACGCATCCAGGACACTGATCACCTCCTTAAAGTCTGTGGTGCTGCTGGGTTTAATCAAAGTGAAATCACTGTACTCTGACATTGGAGACATACAGGACCTGAAGGACTGACTCTGAGACAACATGTCTCCTCCCAGGACCTCCACGTACTTTATAGGTCCATCAGTGTTGAGCTGAATCTGCAGGTTTCTGTTGGGGTTCTTGTAATCATCAGAGTCGGTCCGTCTCATGCAGCAAGTACCGCTGCTTCTGCTGTTCCTGATGCATTTGGCCGCTAAGATGAGAAAAGTCACCAGAGACAGCACGGACACCGAGGCCAGAGAGAGAATCAGATAAAGGGTGATTCTCCCAGTTTTCTTGCTGGGCTCGGCCGCTTTATGTCGGAGGTCTAAGATGGGTTCATGGAGACCGTCCTCCAGAAGGATGGACACCGTGACTGTGGACGACTGTATCGGTTCTCCGTCGTCCTTGATCTCTATAAGCAGCCTCTGAGAGGAGTCGTCCTGCTCGGACACAGCGCGTTTAGTCCTCACCTCCCCTGTGTACAGATTGACAGTGAACAGAGAGGCGTCTGTGGCCTCCGCCAGTCTGTAGGAGATCCAGGCGTTATGGCCCGAGTCAGCGTCCACCGCCGTCACCTTGGTAACCAGGTGACCCGCTTTAGCGGAGCGGGGCATCCTCTGATGAGAGAGGGAGCCCAGGGCAGCGGAGGAGGGGTAAATAACAGCGGGGGCATTGTCGTTCTGGTCCAGGATAAAAACATGGACAGTGACGTTGCTGCTGAGAGACGGAGAGCCCTGATCCTTTGCCTGAACCTGAATCTGAAACACCTTCAGTTTCTCATAGTCAAACGAGTGCATGCTGTAGATGCTGCCGTTATCTGAGTTAATGTAAACATAAGATGAGACAGAAACGTCCTGCACTTTAGAGTCCAGAATAGAGTAAGAGATCTTTGCGTTTTCACCCGCATCAGGATCAGTTGCTGATACTGAGCACAAAATTTTCCCAGGAGGATTGTTTTCTTTTACATAAACGAGATAAGAGGGCTGGGAGAAAACTGGTGGGTTGTCATTTACATCTGACAATTCAACAAATATAATTTTTTCACTTGTTAATGTGGGTTTTCCTAAGTCAGAAGCACTTATTTTCACTTTATATTGGGCGTTTTTTTCACGGTCAAGTGGCCCATTTGTCTGCAATGAATAATGGTTAGAAACCGAAGGGTTTAATTTAAAGGGGGATTTTGGGGATATGCTCAACATAACTTTGCCATTGTCGCCAGAATCTGGGTCTTTTGCGCTTATTAACGCAATAACTGTCCCGACTGCAGAGTCTTCTGGAACAGGTGTTGATAGTGATGTAACAATTATTTCAGGAGCATTGTCGTTAATATCAATAATTTTAATTTCGACGCCACAGTGCCCATCCATCTGAGGATTTCCTTTGTCTTTTGCAGTAATATCAAATCTATGTAAATAGTTTGTTTCATGGTCTAAAATTCCTTTTACAACAATAGCTCCAGAGGAAGGTTCAATGGCAAATAACGATAGAATCAGATCCGTGGTTTGCTCTGCAAAAAAATATTCAATTTCCCCATTTAGTCCTTCGTCTGCATCTGTAGCCTTAACATGCAGTATTTCAGTTCCGGGTGTTGCCTTTTCACTGACATTGGCCTCATACACCTGTCTTTCAAATTGAGGCGCATTATCGTTATTGTCAAGTATTATAACTGTAATTTCAGATGTCCCTGAGCGCACCGGATCTCCACCGTCTACAGCGGTGAGGATAAGGTTATGTATAGGCAGCTTTTCTCGGTCAAGAGGTTTTTCAAGGACCAGTTCAGGGATTCTCCTTCCGTCCTTGTGATTTTTGACAGTCAGTTTGAAATTGTCATTTTTGCTTAGCATATAAGAACGTACAGAATTAACGCCGACATCAGGATCCTGTGCACTTTCTAAAGGAAATCGCGCACCTGGATTTACCAGCTCTGCAATGTTCACCACTTTTTCTTTAGTGAAAAAACTAGGAGCATTATCATTGGTGTCCTGTATTTCAATTTCGACTCTATGCAGCTGTAGGGGGTTATCTATAACTAGTTCCAAAGGCAATAAACATGACGGTCTTTGCCCACACATGTCCTCCCTATCTATCCTATTAGTCACCACCAGTTCTCCCTTCCCCAAGTCCACACTAAAATACTGCTTACCAGCTTCCGAAGTGATACGCAATTTACGCCGATTCAGTTCCGACACAACCAAACCCAAATCTTTGGCTATATTTCCTACCACAGAGCCCCGTTTCAGTTCCTCTGGGATGCTGTAGCGAGTCTGTCCGTCTATTGTAGTCCACAAAAGGAAGAAATGATGCCACCATAAAAACACCTGCCATGTCGGTAATCTGTTCCACATTATTCCACGTTCAGTATATCCCATATCTTTTCACTCCAATCCCAACTTTTCAACCGATTAAGTATGGAAGGTTTATAATCCAATGTAGATGCGTCCTCAAATATAACAGTGAAAATCATGCTTTGTGTCTGCATATGCATCCCTCCCCCTCCAGTGCAGAACATTGTAACGGTTAAGAGGGTGATGCTACTCGGTGAGACGGAGTAGATCTCTTTGTACAGCTCTGGATTTCATTGGTGGAAACAGTATATCTTTTTCCACCAATCACGGCATCACTGAACATCTCCAAAGCAGTGACGCAAAAGCAACAGCCACAGAAAAACTATCCAAGATACCATTATTAAATGTCCTATCATATATCATTAGTTACTACACACGAAAGCGTCTATCCATCATCTGCAACAGCTTTTAAAATGCCTTTTTGTAGACTATATATATATATATAAATCTTAAGACTGTATAATACAATAATTATTAATAATAGCTGTAGATAACAGATGACTAAGTACAGTGTCTTCTAAGCTACTCAGTGAATGATCACTGCAAGATTACTTATATAATGATTTGCATTAATTCATATATCCTCCCGCATGTATATAATGATTTGTGTTAATCATCTTGCCTGTATGTACCTGCCTGCATGCACATGCCTTTGTGGCAGACAAGGCTCTTCGTTGCCTTCCTGTGGCCAGAGGAAGCCAGTGCAGCCTACAGAGTATTACTCTCACGCCTCAGAGAAATAATTCTGACGGCAGCCAACGTAAAATACCCGTATGGAGGTCTGTAGAGCAAATGAAAGGGGAGGGGGAGTGCTGATGGCGTAGGAAGTCTGTTTCTCTCTAGCTCTCTATACACACATACACAGCCCTCTCCTCTCCCTCTCACAAACACTGATAGACAGCGAGCACTGTGTGCACTCATTTCGCTGACATATTAAGCATATTTTACGACAGATCACTTCATGCTACACTTATGTGCTTCATAGATAATTTTATTATAAAACCCACGCAAAATAATTATGCACTATTAATTTACTGAGAACAGACATTAAGCGCATAAATAATAAATATAACCATAAATATTAAATATTGTTCAAAGCGCCTATATTACTTTACAGTAATGGTATGTCAATCCATTTAAAACACCTACAAAATGATATGAAAAGAAATAATAATAATAATGATAATAATAATAATCTACTATTTGGAATAGTCATATTCTTTAAAAAGAGGTGGGCGACAGAGGGAGATGTGGAGAGTCAGTGTGAAAGACAAGGGAGAGGGAGGGGGAGAGCAGTGGAGCTACTTTCAGCACCACCAGTGTGGACAGCGCCACACAGGCGGCCAACTGCTGCTGCTGCATGCTGCTGAAGAGGCAGCCAGCCTAATAGGCTCTCACTGAAGACAGCCTGGAAAATAAAACCTCAGTCTTCTCGCTATTTTTTATTATTTTTTTTTTTTTTACAACAGTACACAACAATAAACACTAGTAGACTGTACCAGAAGCATAACTCCTTATGTTTTACAGCTGTAAACACACACATGTAGATAATGGTTGATACAAAAGTAAAATAATAAGCTCAAGAATGTATGATTAGACATTTATTTATAACATCTGGGCACATATAGTATTAAATGCTACCCTAATATTATGGTTTCTAGTCATGGGGGAAATGTAAAGCTCAGAGATGTTTGATAACTGCATAATTCTGAAGCCAGTGCTTGTTCAGTAAAAGCTAAATTATTTTGGTTGGTATTTTGCTGCCAGTAAAATAAAGTTATTTCCAAGGCTTACATCTGTAAGTATCAAGAAATACATCCAAAGCGGAATTCTGATTTACACAACTGGAAGCACAGACATATTTCATTCACTCTTAAAAAATAATTTTAATCCCTGTATTTCATGTGTTCATGGTCAGGTGTGGAACTACTGTACACAGTGCAGATCTAATGCTGATCAGTTTCTATAACACACACAGGATGGGAAGCAAGGTACTCCCCTGTATGGTCACCACATAAAATATGGAAATATACAAACATCATCCCACATCTTCATATAGTCATTGTTTGATATATAAATTATTATAGAGTTAATGGATAGTTTTAGTTAGCACTGAACTGACAATGAAAGACTAGGGAAAGAGGATTACACATAGGCTTTAATACAAGGTAAAACAAGACACTACCAACAGTTTCTGCTAGTCATACAGTATGCATAAGTTGGTTAAATTGTGCTGCGTAGTGTTGACCTACATTATGGAAAAAGCTTATATGTATATATATATATATATTTATATATTTGTACCAACAGTCCTGCAATAAGGCCAACCTCCATGAAGGTTATAATGTTCAGGTATTATTGAAAGTGGTGACAAATCATGGTAAGGGTACTATGAATTTATACATAAGATTATGCATGAAAATGTTCCAACCATTTTTCACAAAATCTCATGAACTACTATGAATGTGCATAAATTAACTAAACCTTAATGTAAGGAAAAAGAGAAAAAAAAAGATTTTAATCAACATGATTCAAGAGTTATTCATCAGGCTCATGTCCTCTTTACAGTCAAGTCTGCAGTCCATGGGATGGGCAAAAAAAGTGGAGCAGTAATAGCAGTTAGTATTTGCTATTATAATATAACTAAGCATAACTTTTTCATGCCATCAGACAAAGTGGTGTTTTATTTGTAGCATCAGAGCTATCATAGTTATGCATTTTCTAATTAGTTTTCTTTTTTATTATTATTATTTTAAGTTTTAGTTTTGAATTGAATTTAGTTTAAGTTAGTTTCCAAAGTTGCTCCTTTCAGTTTGCATTTTACTGGTAGATAATGTTCAGTTTCAGTTCAGTTTTCAGTAGCTTCAGTCTTAATTGTAGTGTTTTGAAATATTATAATATAGAGAGTATTTAACAGAGATTTAAGCTGTTCAGAACAGGTGTTATAAGAAAAAAACAACATTTGCGAAGGCAGTTGACTCATAGTCATGTAGACATCCCAAGTCTAAAAAAACCCCACATGCATCAAAGCCTCATCAGGGTGGTTGTGATTACAAATTTCAACCAAAAGACAAAAACTAGACAAAAAGACAAAAACTAAAGACATCTCTTCAGTATTTTTTAGTTTTGTGAGTCGACAGTATTGTTTCAATTAGTTTTAATTTTATTTCCTAAGAGTAGTTTTTATTTTTATTTCCTAACTAACACATTTTCTTCACACATAGTTTTAGTTTTTTATATACCATTCATTAGCCTCCTTGGTATTTTCATTTTCAACAAGTAATTTCAGATGTACAGATATCTTTATGTTATTAAAAAGTAAAGTTCACCAAAAGTAAAAAATATATTTCTGTGCATTCTTCAAAGGCATTTCTCTTTGTTGATTATGTGTTTGCCAAAACAGTATACTGTATGTTTTTATGCATCTTGCAGAAATTCTTATTTAGTATTGCCAACACATTCCATTAATGCCTAATATATTCAAGTTGGTGATAGCATTGATCGCTTGTTATTTATCAGTCTTAAAACAAGACCAGGTCTGAAGTTATGCTTAGTTAATCATGATTACAATAACTGGACTCTATATGAATACACAAATGTAGTTTTTTTTGTCCATCCCATGAACTGCAGACCTGACTATGAAGAAGACTTGAACATGATTAATAATCACAAATCACGACTGAAATCCTTTACATGTTGCATTGTTCTGGGATTAAGGCATGCATGAGAATACTATTAATTAATGATTCAGATAGTTTATGAGATCTTACATGAACTGATTAATGCTTTTTAATGCACGTAAATACCATTACTGTAAACTGTCACCTTGAATTAATTTTACACAGGTGTTGAGTCAACTTAATGGTCCTTTTGGAGGCTACAGTTTGTGATGCTGTGACATGTTTCTGTTACTTTGGACCACCCATTTATATCAGTGAAGGCAGACTTCATAAAAGCCATACCTATCTGTGTAATACAACATAAACAACAGACACCTCATGAAATAATAACATCCAGTACATCCAGTACTTTATTGGTCTTTATTTGAATATCCCCTGACTAAGTGTGAGTTATGTTCTTGTAATAGAATACTGAAAGTAGGCTTATGATGTCTTCTTAATATGCTAACATTATCTAACATTGTTGGTATTTTTCTCTCCTGTCACTTGTGCTGTACTTCATCAATCTACTGTATTGCCATATCTTATTTAATCAATACTTTATTTATATAATGGTTGATGGTCCAGAGCCTCAATCCAGGGACTAAAGTCCAAGATACTGGACAGTATAATACCTGCAACTTCATTTTGGCATGAGTTACTCTAACAGCTGGTCTTCCCTGCTAATACTTTCCTTAAACCAAATGAGCTTGTTAGCAGGGAGAGCTGTCCAACTCACACAAATATCCTGTTTACATGTAAAGTACTCTGGCACCCTTTAAAACAGGGAATCTATAATGGAGCTGACTGTTCACTAATCTACAGAATAAATCTCAATTTACCGTGTTATGAAGAGCGTAATTTGGTGCTTCACCCCAGTCAACAATCAAATCATGTTTTATGCATTAAGCCACTCACACTGTCACGTGTGATCAACAAAAGCCACATCCATGGATGCCTGATTGAAACAGTCATCAGTGTAAATGTTCTGTGAGGTATGTAAACAGATGTGTTGCTTGTGAAAAATCTGATTAGCTGCTTCACTCAGTGCCATTGTGTGGTGTTTGGACACTGTAGCAAAACAAGTCATTGCTCCATTTTGTGTTTGAATCTGTTTTTTTTGTTGTTTTTTTTTAATGTAATCAAGAATATGAGGTGCATTTGTGAGTGCATCAGTACTCTGTCAGGCTTGTATTATCAGAAAAATTTGTACTGCTTTAAGTGTTTGATGGCAATACTGCACAATAAAAATAAAAACTATTTCTTACCTTATTTGGTGAGTCAGGATTTAACAGGATTGAGGAAGGAAACAGGAACCATGCAGAGCAACAAGGGGGGACACATGAAAGAGAAAAACAAGAGAGAAAGGATGACAGTTAGACTTGTGTCCATATACAGAGTCTGGCTGTGGAAAGTACAGTAACCAGCATACTTACCATCACAACAAACAGTGATAATTTTGTGCCGTGAGTATGTAATTTCTATCAAATACGGTTACAGTTATGTGTAGTGAATAAGAGTGTGCAACTTCTGTTTATTTAGACAGGCATTAAATTGCTGTGTGTGCACATAAACTATTATATTTCTAAAATGGTGGGGAAAAACGTCACATGTATCTATGCTAGCCATGGACCAGAGAGATAATGATAAGATTAAATGTTCACCAGAATGTACAGTAACAAAAATAAAAAGACAGAAATAAGCAAATAAATGCAAAGCATCATATTAGTTTTCACTGTATCATCTTAAAAAACTATAAAGATAAGAGCATATTTTCAAAAAGTATTGAACATTAAGGAGCCTATAACCGTAAATGATAAAAGACTGGAACAAATTATGTGTCAATCCAGGGTACAGAGTCTGAGGTATGAAATAATAATAAGATCCAATGTGTGTATGAGAGAGAAAGAGAGAGGATGGAAATTTATAGATACAAACTTAAAAATAATGTTTTTCTTTAACAAAAATAAAAAATTAAATAGATGATATTGTTGTAATAAAAATAGGAAATAACTCTACCTCAGTTAAATATATAATGACAATACGCAGTCATTGTTACAGGCAGCTTTACCAAAAATATCAATTTTCAACATATACATTTCACTAAGCAGTTTATGTTTTCTTACACAATCAGCTACTTCTTTAAACAGAAGCACAGGCATGTTTTGATACTATACACCCATTTTAGCCTAAAGCAGAACACCAATGTGATCATTACTGAGGGGTAATAGGTCAAAGGGAACAAATGACACCAGCAGTGTATAAATAACAACCAAAATACTGCACTGCTGCACACACTGCCACTACCCTCATGACAACAGCAGGGGGCCTCAAGGCGATGCCCAGACAGATCCATGCCATATTAATGAGGTTCTTTGCATTGTGGCCCCATGTTTGTCAAAGCTGACATGTGTGATGAGTGTCTTTAGTGTGAGAGCTTTAAGCTTCTAAGACAAAGCAAAGCATCAACTGCTTTTCATTAGAGTAATATTACGAAACTGTACATAATATAACCTCATCCTTCAGGCGCATAAACACGTTTTAAACACAAGATCAGTGCTGCTCACACAAAACAGGCCAGCCAGGACAAAAAGACTCGACAAAAAGATACCAAAATGCTGTTCTATTTATAAACACACACACATGCAAATTTAAATAGAAATAGGTCATTCTCAGCTGAATTACACACATCATAGACAACAGTTTGCCAAAACAGGGGGATGAGAAATCACACAGGGCAGTACAGATTAGAACAGCTATCACAAACAGCCATGACAGCCCTCACCCCCTCCCCTTTCTCCATCATCAGCCACCCCAGGTCTGAGGATACTGCACCTATTTGCCCAAAACAGGGGTGTTTCCTTTCCTCCTACTGTCAACAAACCCAAAGAGCTAACAAGTACCAGAGGCTGCATCTGCTGCTGAACCCCTGTGGCATCATAAAAATGGTACAGTCCTGCCAGTGAGTCAGCTTGTTGCTATGGTAACACATCCCACCTCCTTTGCTTGCATCCCACCCTGCTTCCTGCAAGCTGGCAGGGATGGCAAGAAAGGAGATAGAAAAACAACATGGAGGATGAAGACGGCAACAGAGGACATGAGAAATGATGCTCTCCCACACACATGCACATGTACACTGATAAAATGGTCAAATAAAGCATGCATTTATAGACTGCTGGGTGCAAAAGGAATCTCTTGGGAAATGGCAGAAAAGTGGGACAAAAGAGATGTTTCCTCTTGTCACAAACATGGCAGCCAACACAGAGATGAAATGACACCAAATGGCTTGTGATTTCTTTTTATAGACAGGACAAAATGTCCTACATTGAGCAATCTTTCTCTCCCTTTCTCTCTGTGTCTTTTTTTCCCCCCTCTGCAGCAGAGTGGTGCAGCTGGAGAGGGGGAGGGGAAGGATGCAGAAAATCAGATCAGGAGGAAAAGGAAAGAGTGCTAGAGACAGAATAACTGATGAACAGTAGCCATCCAGTTTCAGCTACAATTGTACACCATTTTAACTATACTTACTAAGTAAATTTGAGTGATCAAAAGAAATATATATGTAATTTCTCAGGTTGGATGCCATAATACTTGCTTTTTAAAGGATTTTCTGTAATTTCTTAGCCATATACTGCACAGTTTAAAGGTTCATACTTCTACAAAGCAACAAATCAGCTCTCCCAGAGGGACAGAACACACCAGGTAGTGAGAGTATTGTTTACTGGAGATATGTACATGTTTTTTTTTCCTCTGTTAATATCATGCTTAGTATATTAAACTGTTTATCCGTCCAAAGGGAATTATGTCACACTTAAAAGTCCCCAGTACCTCATATATCTGGCATATATTGTAAATGAAAATATAGTGAGTGAATTAAATATATACATCCTCACCATCAAACATAGCACACAATGTGTTGATAACCCCCACAGGTATAAACATGGGCATACAGCTGTTCACCAGACAGCTTGGCAAGGAAGCCAGGACACTTGGAAGCAACTTAGACCTGTGGGAACCAGGAGCTTCTGCATGTGATTAAAGTTTTATGGCCAGTAACAAGTTTGTCAAAGTAATGACTGGGGGTTTGTGTAGGTTTTAAAATGACTGATGACAGCTTCAAGGTAGGGTTCTTAAAAAAAAAAAGAAAGATAAAAGAACATACTGATCCAGTACGGGTTATGAAACAAGTTGAATGATTTAAGTGGTTGCAAAGACATTTCTTTGAGCTTTGACCCCTAAGTAGACAATGTGGTCAAAAGAATTTATCGTAGTCCATAAAAAATATAAACCGGAAAGGCATAATGATGTAAACACAGTTGAAAACAGGTAAAGCAGACACAGATGTAGGGAAATAATAATGACAGACTGCTCCCAGCAGGTATGTGAGTTAACACAATTAACTGAGGGTTCTTAAAGCTTTTGAACTTGCATTTTCACATGTACACCCCCTGACCATAATATAGGCTTTCCTGTTAAAAACAAAACAAAACACAACAGCCATGCACCACCCACAGACACCAGACAATACAGATCCATTGCTTTCATCTGGAACATGACAAAACGGAGCAAACACAACTGCTATCCTTAACCATACCATGTCAATATTAAGTCACCATTCATGCATTAACCTAATATTTAAATGCCCCACATCAAGAGAAGTTTAATTTTCACCAAATGTGGAAAAAAGGGAAATTTCTTATTTTTCTCACCACAGGCATCACAATAATGACTGGGTTATTTGTGCCAAGCTGATCTTTGAAACACAGCACAGGACTTTCATATTCAGTGCGCACACACACACACACACACACACACACACACACACACACACACACACACACACACACACAAAGCAAATAACCTCACAGATAGAGGGTCATGCGGGAAGAAGCAAATCTAGTCTGTTACTGTGTAACTCTTACTGGCAGTTTATAAGATGCTAAATAAAATAATTACAGATTAAGTGAACTGATAGATTTCAATATAATCTAGGTCAGTTGTCCTGTGTAATTGCATTTGCTGTTCAAATACATTCAGCCTCTTTCCTGATCACTGACATCCCCATGTCATTTGTTATATAACTTCTTTACCTCTGGCTATATGGTTTTGCTTGTTTTCTATTTCTTTATTTTCTATCAAGACATATTTCAGTCTGTCTGTGTCCTTCACAGCGCAGTCAGTAAATGTAGCTCAACATCATTGTTTCACACTTTCCTATTTTCACCTTATTACAGCAGACAAAGAGGGCTGCAGACCAAAATGGCTGCTGTGGTTCACTAACACAAATGCTGCACACAGGATGGTGAGACTGTGCTGGTTACCACGTGCTTCTTCCCTTCCCCCGCTGCCTCTTTCTTCTTCTCCATCACAGTTTTTCTCCCTCGTTCTCAACCTCCCTAGAATAAATAGTGACTGTTCCCTCTTCCCCTATAGTACATTTTAAACCATTAATCAAAAACATTATATCATTCCTTAGTGATTTGAATGAACTCATTTCGTTATATTCAAGAGGAATTCCATCCTCACTCCTTTTCTGTGTATGTGCAGCCCAATACCCATGGCTGCAAAGTGTTATGAAGGGAACTAGGTCACTGAAAAGTAGTCCACTGCGTGGTTGTGTGTTCCTCTGTGAGAGCAATCTGCAACAAAGCTTTAGCAGGGATGAGCCCTGAATTATTTTTCTTTCATTATGGCTTTTTTCTCAAAACACTGAGGGCCATCACAAGACTTTCTGTACTAGGCATACATTACATTATACTTCAATTTTTCAAAACAGAATGGGGTCTCAAGATGGAAAGTACAGTCATTTGCTTCATCTGCATGTAACATCAGGTTTCACTGCAAGATGAGGCATACAACTGCCCTTGTATGTGACAAATTATTCAAATAATTAATGTGATGAGGAAACAGTAGGAATGAGGTGAAAATGCTAATTCAGTAAGACGAGTATAGTGTCATAAAGCAAAGACAAAAGATATGTGACACAGTTAAAACCCAACACGGGTAAATACAGGTACAGCCTTCATAATGAGTATGATTCAGCAACAGTATCAGAGGGTGTGCAGTAAGTACATGGAATATTATGGATGCATTTTCAAGACAACTGAAAAGTATCTGTTTGGCCTTTAGAGTGTAAGGGTGAAGAAAGTGCATGTCAAAAAGTCCACTGTTGATGCTTGTCTAAATAGTAAGGTGTGGTGGGATCAATACACTAATGTGTTCAGTATAGTTTTAAATGCACATTTTATAAACCATCTTACTAGGTGGCACAATGTTTAGTTTTTATATCCCCAAATAACTGTCTATAGCCATATGGCACGGAAAGGACTGAGACAGACCTTTTGATATAAGAACGGTATCAGAACTATCCAAACTAGTCATTATTTGGATAGTTTGGATAGTTCTGATACTGTTCTTATATCAAAAGGTCTACTCCAGGAAGTGGTGATCTCACCTCTGTGGGTATATTCTCTGACTCTGTTTTATGCCTTGGCACTGTCCTAGAAGAACTGTGGTCAATACTCAGAGTGCTTTGACTGAAGGGTCGGGAGGTCTTCATATCACTCATCCGAGAGTCAGTAGTACCGTACACCTCATAACTGAAACCCTGCTTCAGCGTACCGGTGCCTCCTACGTCTGCATAAAGGGGCGGGTAATATGGAATAACAGGAAGATTCCCGCTGGATTTGTAAAACAACCGCTCGCGTCTCCACCTGTAGATTTTCACTGATATAATAACCACTAAACAGGTGATGAAGAGGAAGGAAACTACAGCCAGAGCCAAGACTAAGTAAAAAGTCAGGTTGTCATTGTACTCCTTGTCGTGTGTAAAGTCAGTGAACTCCGACAGCACTTCAGGGAAGCTGTCGGCCACCGCCACGTTAACAATGACTGTAGCTGAACGAGAGGGCTGCCCGTTGTCCTCCACTATAACAGTCAGTCTTTGTTTCACAGCATCTTTATCAGTAACTTGGCGGATAGTTCTTATTTCTCCATTCTGTAAGCCCACTTCAAACAGCGCCCTGTCTGTGGCTTTCTGCAGTTTATAGGAGAGCCAGGCATTCTGTCCAGAGTCCACATCAACAGCCACCACTTTAGTCACCAGATAGCCCACATCTGCTGAACGAGGCACCATTTCAGCCACCAGAGAGCCACCAGTCTGGACTGGGTACAGGACTTGAGGGGGGTTATCGTTCTGGTCCTGGATCGTTATCTTTACAGTCACATTGCTGCTGAGTGGAGGAGAGCCTCCATCCTGCGCTTTGACGGTGAAAACTAGCTGTTTGATTTGTTCATAATCAAATGAGCGTACAGCGTGTATGACTCCGCTTTCTGAATTTACAGAAACATATTCAGAAACTGGAGATCCGCCTATATCCTCAATATCTAGAATATAAGATATACGAGCGTTTTGGTTTTCATCTGGATCTTGAGCTTTTATAGTGAGAAGAGGCACACCCGGTGAGTTATTCTCTGCAACAAATGCACTGTAAACACTTTGTGGAAACACTGGAGCATTATCGTTCACATCAGAGACCTTTAAATTAAAAGTTATTTTTGAGGAGAGAGGAGGTATTCCTGCATCGGTCGCAACAACAGTGATGTTATATTCTGACACACTTTCGCGATCTAATACAGAATCTGTTACCAAGGTATAGTAATTTCTCAAATTAGATTTAATCTTGAAAAGTGATATTTCTGCTATAGTACACGTCACGTGCTCGTTGTCTCCTGAATCCAAATCTTTCACATTTAAGATGCCAATTGTAGTGCCAGGAGGGGCGTCTTCTAACACAGGACTAGTGAATGACATCATATTAATGACAGGTGGATTATCATTTACATCAATCACTTCAACTATGACTTTACTCGAGTCTGTTAAAGCGCCTTGGTCTGTTGCTTCAATGCGTATTTCATATTTCTTTGATTTTTCATAGTCAATCGGCCCTGAAAGAAAGATCACTCCTGTTGTTTTGTCAATTTCAAATAAGCTGTCAATGCTGCCTTGCATTTTGGAAATGGAATAATAAATTAAACCATTTGATCCAGTGTCTGCATCACTAGCATTAACAGTGGTGATATAGGTACCTCTTGCAGCATTTTCCTTTAAAGTTGACTTGTAGACTGATTGATTGAAAACAGGAGAATTATCATTAGCATCTAGAACTGTAATATCTATATTTACTGTACCAGACCTCTGAGGCGTCCCTCCGTCCACTGCTATTAGCTTCAGAGATAAACATGGATCTTTTTCTCTATCCAACGGTCTCTCAAGCACCATCTCTGCATATTTTCTTCCGTCCGCATCTGAATGCTTTTTTAATATGAAATTTTCATTCGGAGATAAATTGTAGTCCTGGAGCCCGTTAACTCCTACATCGGGATCAATGGCTGTTGGCAAAACAAAACGTGCTCCTGGCGCAGCTGATTCTCCAATCGTCAATTTCATGTCATGCTGATGAAAAGAAGGTGAATTATCATTAATGTCCAACACTTCGACTGTAATATGATGCAGTTCCATCGGGTTTTCTAAAATCAAGTCAAAGCTGAAGCTGCACGGCGTTACGTCTCCACAAAGTTGTTCTCGGTCTATTCTCTCATTCACGATTAGAATCCCTTTGTCTGTCTTCAGCTCGGTGTAGTGAACGTTTTCTCCGGCCACAATACGGGCCCGACTAGAACGGAGCTTCTGCGTATCTATTCCGAGATCCGATGCGACGTTACCAATAAGGGAGCCCTTCTTCATCTCCTCTGGGATTGAATAACGTATTTGACCACTGACTATATGACTGAGGAAAAGAAGAAACAGAATATTTTGCGACGCCACTTTGGTGCACGAACGCCATTTTACTGTCCGGTTGAGATATTTCTCGAAATCCATGGTGGCAAACAAATGATAGAAAAGAGTCTCTCCAAACGCAAATCTTTAAAGGAAAATGACGCTCACTAATGTAATTACAGTACAGTTTAATTTTATAAAAAACTAATAGATCAGAGCCAGAGAATCTGTGCCGACCTCCATGTCGATTACTGTTCAAAGCAGATCCACTCTCCACGGAGGAGAAGGGAGAAAGGCGCCGCCTAATACACTGTTCAGATTTTTTTTTTTTTAACTTGACCAACAGCGTCTCTTACAGTTCAGTGAATGAATATCTACACAGAGAAAAGACACCACGCAAATTCAATACCTACTGTAAATTAATACTTACAACTCAAGGGCAGAAATAAGCAATGACATAAACCTCTCTAAATTGAAACAAAAGTATAAAGCAGGATATGATTGATTTAATAGTGTTCCATTCATTTGTGATAGTACACGATTAGGTGTAACCTAAGACTCTAAATACACGCAAGTAGCCGAGTGATGTTAAGACAGACTGAAATACTGGAACTCTAGAATAAAGTATATGAAAATTTGAGTAAGGTAACAAATTTGCCCTGATGGCTATACTTCAAAAAAATACTAAGGTATTAGCTCTAATGTTCCATCAATTAACCCCTGTGACATGTTATAGTGTGAGAGTTTAACAAGCAACAGCAATTATCTATTACCGACAATAAGATGTAAATGTTTTGCATGGGAGTTATGTGAGATATCGATGACCAGTGGAAAGAAAGGTTTTGAATTTCACAATATTGCAGCAAAGAAGCGATATAAACCTATGAGGGTCGCTATAAAAAGCTGGTGTAAGAGTTGTATCAACATATTTCACCCTTTACCAAAATATATGGAATACCCAAATTGAGTTCAGATTAAAACAAACAAACAAACAAACAAACAAAAAACCTGTATCATCGTTTTAATTAAATGTGTAAAAACTGTGAGACTGGGATTCAAAAGAGAGTAAGAACTTGCAGTACATGTAGTGTGCGGGAGCATAAATGTGTCGAAATGCGCTTTTTAATCTGCAAGGAGTCAGAGAAATAGAGAGAAAATGCAAATGTTCAAAAAATTATAATACACTGCTCACAGATGTAGGAGCTAATATAATAAACCAGAGGTTTGTTCTCCATCCTGAAATGTTTCACTTCCAGCGCCATCCCCACTGACAATACCTTGACTTATTACAAATATTTGAAGTCACGAGATGGGAGACTTATCACTAATGATGTAAACAAAACAAAACAAAAAAAAACTGTGAGAAGAAGAAGGGAAACTACAACCACAGCAAATTCAAGGGAATAGGTAAGGTCGTCATTATGTTTACCTTGTCTTGTAGGTGAAACTGTATGGGCCAACTCTAAATGATGAGCAGTAATATCGTGAGGGTAACATGCTGTCCATAATTGTGAAGGTGACAGCGTAATTTTAAACTGTTCATTAGCAGTGCTACGTAACTGATAAAGAAATAGACAAACAAATGTATAACCACAAATTGTCAACTGACCTCTAGAGGAGAGTCTGGTTCATCCAGGATGCTCTTTTCACTCTGTATCCGCTGCATCGTTCCTGTAACACTGGGGTCCATTATCAACACGTTCTGACTACCAGCTCTGCCGAACTTACAGTCACTCTTTCTGGAGTCAGTCGTCCTGCACACCTCGTAATTGTACACATGTGGCAGAGTTCCAGTCCCCAAAGTGTCTGAGTAACGTGGTGGATAATATGGAATGACAGGGAGGTTGGAGTGATACAGGATGCGAGACTGTCTCCACCTGTAGATTTTCACTGATATAATAACCACTAAACAGGTGATGAAGAGGAAGGAAACTACAGCCAGAGCCAAGACTAAGTAAAAAGTCAGGTTATCATTGTACTCCTTGTCGTGTGTAAAGTCAGTGAACTCCGACAGCACTTCAGGGAAGCTGTCGGCCACCGCCACGTTAACAATGACTGTAGCTGAACGAGAGGGCTGTCCGTTGTCCT
>VUQI01044431.1:0-11185 GCA_015106735.1 Paratilapia polleni | reverse complement strand
ACATCTAGGGACACTTTAACTGTAGTGTGGTTTATCTATGGGCATTGTTATAGACAATATTAAATATTGTATTAAATAAAATAAAAAAAAAAAAAAATAATATCACATATTGTAGTAGTCCAAAAGTACAGAACATTTTGAGTTGTCACAGCATGAAACTGCTGTCCTTCATATTGTTTCTGTGAGAATTTTTTAAGTGTTTGCATTGGCGTCATATTTATAGCTGAGTTTAGAGAAACAAACTCCAGTAACGATTTTGCTCATAGTTAAATAAAATGTAAAGATATGAAACAACATAGGAAATTAAAAAATTGCTCTTGGTGTGATTTGTTTAATTTATTAATGTGTTAGCACATTTCAGTCTTCACCAAACTTTTACAATGCTATATTTTGCTTATCTCAATTTTAACTTGCTGGAATATCACCACTAAATGTTTGTTATTGGAATATACACTCACTGGCGCCGTTATTAAGTACACCTCTTCAACTGCTTGTTAACACAAATTTATAATCAAATGGCAGTAGCTCAATGCATTTAGGCATGTAGATGTGGTCAAGATGACCTACTAAATTTCAAACTGAGCATCAGAATGGGGAAGAAAGGTGATTTAAGTAACTGTGAACATGGGATGGCTGTTGGTGCCATATGGGCTGGTTTGAATGTTTCAGAAACTGCTCATTTACTTGCCCCAGAAGGTTGATTCTGTTCATCTGGACGTAGCGTATTCTCCCACAGAATGACTTGTTGATGCCAGAGGTCAGAGGAGAATAGCCAGACTGCTTCAGGCTGATAGGAAGGCAACAGTAATTGAATTCACCACTCGTTGCATCAAAGGTATGCAGAAGAGCATGTCTGAATGCACAACATGTTAAACCTTGAAGAACAGCAGAAGACACAACTGGGTGCCTCTGCTGTCAATTAAGAACAGGAAACTGAGGCTACAGTTTGCACAAGCTCACCAAAATTGGACAGTAGAAGATTAGGAAAACATTGCCTGGTCTGATGAGTCTCGATTTCTGCTGCAGCATTCAGATGATGGGGCCAGAATTTGGTGTAAACAATGTAAAAACATGGATCTTTCCTGCCTTGTATCAATGTTTCAGGCTATTGGTGGTGATATAATGGTGTGGGGATACTTTCTTGGCATACTTCTAGCTCCTTAGTACCAATTGAGCATCATTTAACACCACAGCCTACCTGAGTATTGTTGCTCACCTTGTCAACCCTTTTAGGACCACACTGTACCCATCTTTCACCAGATCTCAATCCAATAGAGCACTTTTGTGATGTGGTGGAACGGGAGATTGGATGTACATGCCAACAAATCTGTAGCAACTGTGTGATGCTATCATGTCAATATGGCCCAAATCTCAGAGGAATGTTTACAGCAGCTTCTGTGCCATGGAGAATTACGGCAGTTCTGAAGGCAAAATTGCAATCCAGTACTAGCAAGGTGTAACTAATAAAGTGGCTGGTGAGCGTAGTAAAAGCAATAGCAGTGAAGTTCAGTATTCCCAGAATATCTTTTCATTATTTGGCTTCACTAAACCTAATATTGACAATCACTTTAAATGGTTACTTGAAGGTGGTTCACTCAGTAAGTTAACCAAGATTTTTCTGAATCTAGCTGAGTGTGTTTTACAAAAAGTTGTGATGTTGGCATCATATGACCAAGTGAAAATAAGGGCAGGTCTAGAGCTGCACATTTATCATGAGAACAAACTATAATCCTAAACAAATACAAGGAATTTAAAAATACAATCCAGGATAAAAGCAAAATAGTAGTTAATTCAGCTAAAGCCAGGAATGATAGTTACCAAAAACTGTTTTAAGTTGCCCTAAAGAAAAGAATAAATGCAAAAATAAAAATTCAAACCAGTAAGTAGGCTTACTTACAAATTTCATATTAGTGTAAATCTGTTGTAGGATTATGTTGCTATGTAAATATAGAGCAATAAAACGGTTTAGAAATTGAAATTGCAGCCAGTTGGAAAAATTGTTTCTAGAGAACTGATTTGTTACCAGGTGTTGCTTTTACATGTTTTTATCTCCTGTCTTGAAGTATGTTTGAGGTTAGCAGATTAGGTGCACAGCATACAGTCGTGGTCAACTGTAACCAGTTTCCTCTCATCTAAGGGTGATATTTAGGGTCATCTTCCAGACCTTGGCAAAGCGGTGACACGTCCGAATATGCACTATCCGAATTGGAATCTGCAGTTATTTAGAAATGGCACCATTAGGCTTCTGGAATGGTCTTCCCAAAGCCCTGACCTCAACCCTATTGAAAATTTGTGAACTATGCTTAGCCGGGTCCGTGCCAGGAAACCAACCAATTTAAATGAACTCTACCAATTCTGCCAAGAAGAGTAGTCAAATATCCAGCCAGAATTATGCCAGAAGCTTGTTGATGGCTACCAAAAGTGTCTGGTCAAGGTACAACTTACTAAGGGACATTTAACCAAGTACTAGTGGGGGTGTATATATACTTTTGACCCTGTATGTATACTTTTGACCCTGATTGGATCAGAGAAATTCCAAAATAAATTCCAACTTGTGCACCCAATTCTTGTTTTTTAAAGTCATTAAAGATGTATGCTGTACAATCATTCCACCCTGGAAAAAGAATGGTTCAAACTAATAATTAAAAGCCCAAAATTACCCTGATATTCATGCCCATGATGAGTGTATGTAAAGTTTTGACCACAACTGTAAGTTATTGTGACAGTGTACCCCACTAAGAAGTGAACCACCCTTGTGACACTGAAAACACAGGGTTGTGTAACCTGAAGTTACCCTATTTTGTCCTAAATACAACGTTGTATTACAGGCCTCAGGCCCCTTGTGTGTAATTCTTTGATCCTTATTTTAATACTGTTGATAAGATTTTTCTTCTTTTTTAAATGTGTGTCTGTATACCAGCAAAGAAGCCTTCCTGGTAGCAGCCAGATTCTAACAGTTGACATTTTTACAGGCTGCTGGCAGAGCTAAGAATACTAACTATTCTTCTAATGAAAAAAAGCAAAACTGCAAAAAAAAAAAAGTTCAGGTAGTGTGGCATACACTTATTTAGACTTATGTGAGTACAACATGAAATGACACAATAAAATGGAAAAATTCTATCAGCCAACAGAGCTGGTATGACCTCAGCGCTCTCACACTTGGGGAGCCACACTGCTGGCGATGAGTCAGGCTTTTAACTGGTTGCCATGGCTACCTGGCCAGACACAAAGATCACCTCTGTCTATGACTGGTTCAAGCCTGCTTGGTGACACAGGCAGCCCTTATATGCTGTATAAAAGCTCCAGAGATCCCTGAGCTAGTTAAATATTACTTCAGCCCACCCACTCTACCATCCCATTGGACCGACTAACTAGCCTCTATATTCAGAAACAAAGTGCTCCTGGAAAAGGTCTGAATCTTATAGATTCTTATTCCATACTGCTTACTAATGATGGCTGTATTTTCAACAGAAATCAGTGATTTGAAAAAATAAATTATCAGTAGGGATGTATACTGTACTGTCAAGCAAAATCACCTTAAAACAGGGAAAAGGAAAGTTCCAAGCCACTAACAACAATAACTTACAGTGTTTGATAGAGGGCGGGTTGAAGCCTCCTACACAGTTGGCACATTCACAATTGGAAGCAGTAGTTTTTGATGTGCTGCTGTGAGTGCTCAAATAGGCCTTAGCTTTAACAAAGTTAGATGAAATGATGTTAAAGTCCTTGTGCCTGTTGGCCCTTGTCTTTTCTTTTGGATTCTCCATGACAGATGGAACAGCTGCAGTTTGCTTTTTGCTTGGGCCAAAGAAAGCAGAGTGCATAAAGAACTTACCCTGGCTTCTACCTTTCTTCTTAATGCCTAATGTGGATTTTATAGACCATTCAGTAAAGCGCCAGTTCTCTCACCTGCTCTGTTTCAATTCAGGGACTGGATATTCTTAATACCAAATTTCTGCCAAAATGCACCAACATTTTTTTTTTTTTTTATAGATCTTAAAACTACTGTTAGTTGTGGCTTTTAATCAATTATGTCTTCTAGGAATAGTTGCAGCTTGAACCTTTTTTTTTTCTTTTACTTCATATAGTGTCCAATCTCTGAATTAGGACACACTAATCATGTAAATGGTAAATGGACTGGTACTTATATAGTGCTTTTCTACTCAGTTTTGTGTACTCAAAGCACTTTATACTACAGGCCACATTCACCCAGTCACACATACATTCATACAGCACTTTTATCTACACTTAAGTGCTTACTAACATTCACACACACTCACACTCCGATGAATGCATCAGGGTATCTTGCCCAAGGATACTTTGGCATGCAGACTAGGGCAGCCAGGGATTGAACCACTGACCTTTCGATTAGTAGACAACTCGCTCTACCTCCTGAGCCACACTATTACACCACCCTGCATCTAAAAATAAAGTTTCAGTTGTTTTCCAGAAAATAGTTCATGTTACCTAATTCAATGATGCTGAGTTAAAAAATACCAATAAAAATATTCAGTCACATACAGTTTTGTCACAAAATGTGAATCCATTTTTTTCACATATGGTCCATTTGTGCTCACTGTATTTCAGCTTCAACACAATGTGCTTATTTTCATAGGTTTCTTTTAACTGGACAGAATGACCAATTGGCACGGATGCAAAGTAATTGCCATTATGCAGTAGGACACGTTTTAGGCTGGCTTTTGCGCTGTCAGTGAACAGCCTCCACTCATCTGCATCATACTCAAAATCTAGAACCCAAAAGACCTTCAGCATCAACACAATAGACAAAGTCATCATCCACTTCAAAGAATGGAATAAGATCCTTCTCACGATGCCTATAAAAAGAAAATTTGGTTCCTGAAGCCAGGAGGTTTTTCTCGCTGAGCCTAGACCCAAGCAACTCAGCTGTTTCCTTTGGCAGATCCAAATCCCGTACTAAGTCATTTAACTCTGCCTGAGTGAATAACTGGGGGACAGATGAGCTACTAGACGATGGATCTTCAAAGTCCTCATCACTAGAATGCTGTGCATCTGGAGACAAAATATCATCAGACTCTTCTCTCTCATCAACTAAGCCAGTAAAAATGGGAGGTGGTATTTCATCTGAATGTGGTACAGGTCTCATTGCTGATGGCAGGTTAGGGTAACTGATAGATGATTTAGTTTTGGAACTGTATCCAGAAACATTGACTAAACAGAAGTAGCAGTCATCAAAGTGATTCTGTGGCTCCCTCCATACCATTGGAATACCATGCTTGGAGGTTTTCGATATGCCCAGCAAACTGAATGAGGTGCCCATGGCTTTTCTTGGTCACCCAATTTCATACCAAAATAAGCAAAGTATGCCTTTTTCACAGAATCTGTTTGGATGTAGTGAAGCATCCACAGATATAGCAAAAAACATCTGGATCATGTTTATAATTACCACTTGTGAAAAAACGTGACATGATAGAGCAAAATTTATATTACTTTTGAAATCAGCAACCTAAAATTAATAAAGAACAAGTGTTAGATTTCATACAGCAAATATGATGCAGGCAGTGTTATTATTTAAGATTTCAATTATGTTTTGATGAAATCATGTTTTGATATATGACCATTGTCTGCATTGTCATGCAGGGTACTACACATGTGTAGAGGTTATCTTCACCCTAAGGCGACAGGTTGGCTTCTACATGATGGGTGTTTACGCCCCTACACTGCTCATCGTAGTCCTTTCCTGGCTGTCCTTCTGGATAAATCCTGATGCAAGTGCTGCCAGGGTTCCTTTGGGTATGGATTATTTGATAAATTCCACCATCTTTCACTGATGTTTACTAGTACACATAATATGTAAAATATTTGTTGTGCTCTTCCATCCAGGGTTAAGTGCATAATTAGACATTAGATCAAAAAGAGTGATAGGTGAGAGTGCATTTTTTTTTATTGGAGTAATTAGGCATTAAAACTCTTGTCTAAAAGAATTTCTATCAAGCAAATACTGTAGTAAATAAATAGAAACCACTCTAAAGTATTTGGATGTTTTTAGGGATCACTGACATCATCCATCACTTTGACACCATGAAGGACTTATCTATCGAGGATGGCACCATGGCCATCATTTTTCCTGTATGTGATAAATCACTGAATATAGTTGTCACTGACAGATGGGACCCATGGAGCAAGAACCCTTGTCCAGTGTAAATAAAATACACAGGAATCTGAGCAAGAAACTTAAACCCATTTTTAAGCTCAATAACTTGCCCTTTTGCTGATTGGTCTGTGTAAAACTTTAGTTAGTGGAGAGAACAAGGTTTATCTGTGTCTATCTATCTATCTATCCATCTGTCTATCTATATACAATCTATATTTAAAATCTAAATATAAAATATTCCCCCACTGAAGCCAGTTTCCCATTAAGACTGGATGCCTGTTTAGATATAGCCTATTGATTTAGTGTTGTTGTAAACAAGTGCAGGCTCTTGTGTTTCTGGTAAATTCTGATATTATTCAGTGAAGTCTGGTGTTGCAGAGACAGTGGGAATTCAGAAGACACTTGAGCTGGCCAGTGAGGCACACCTGATCCCTATTAACGAAAGTAATGAAGGGGTGTGCTGAAGTGTACAGGTGTTTTTTTGTAGTTGTTGTTGTTTGTTTGTTTGTTTGTTTGTTTGGGGTTTTTTGGTTTGTTTTTTCTTTTCTTTTTTTTTTCCAAATCAGACAAGCACACATTGGCCCTCATTTACTAACAGTGCATATGCACAAATCGGTGCATAAATCATGTGAACAAACATTTCACGCACAGATCAGTGATTTATCAATATTTTTGTACCTGAATTTGTTCGTACTTTACAAACAAAATTAGAAGTGCCTCTTTATAGTTTTCCAAAATGCCATAAGACACAAAATGCTCAGAATTACAATAAAATAAATAAAAATAAATGAATAAAAATAAAAAATTTAATTGCAGGTAAACAAAACAAAATACGAAATGGAAAGGTGTAGGCTTTAATATTTTAATTTAAACATATTCCAGCATTCCTTATCTCTTCTTATGTTAAATTATCTTTTCTTTCATTAAAAATGACTTATATCATTCCTGGATGTAATCACTTACAATCTAATTTCTTGGCACTATCCCATGGATGCTGAAGAATCAGAATTTTTATTTTTTATTTTTTAACCATCCTCACTCCGGTGGAAACACTTTGGAAAGTTGCGCCTTTTCTGGCTTCCTCTTTGGACATAATTGTTTCCTTTTCTTTAGTCGGACTTTCTTGCTTTCTTGACTTAGTACTGCGGGTTCCTCTCTTCTAACATCATCACCACTTTCTCTGCTTCACCTGGAGGTAAACATGTTTCCTTATATAGAGAAACTGGGGCATGGCAGTATGAGGATGGTATGCAGATTGTATGTAGATTGCACAAGCCTCTTGGTTAAGAATGATTCTGATTCTACTAACATGTGCTCGGTGGTAAGAACGAAATAGGCCGGTGCGCATGTTTCATAAATTTTGCGTGATTTTGCCTATGTACTTATTTTTTGCGCAGGGTAAGTACGTTTTCATGCAAATATTAGTAAAGGAGGGCCATTGTGTCTAGCCTGAAGGAGGTCCAGCTAGATGACTATCTGTATATTTTCTTTTGTCCTGTGTCACCAGTTAATGGATGTCCTCAAAGCGTGATACTTGTGGAATTGATTAACTTTAGCTCCTCAAATTTTACCTCAGCCTTACTTTAAAATTCTCTTCTAGGATGGCACATACACAATTTATAACAGTGGCAGATTCTAAATTCTGAAGACAAAGCAGGCTCTGCTATGGCTTTGCATGTTCAGTTAATTGAAATAACTGAAGAAGTGATTTGGTTGAAAAGGCCGTCTCCAGTTGTTGTTACAATTTAAGATTCAAGTTCTGAATGTAAAGCTGCTCAGATTATAACACAACTTCTTTCTATAGTTGGTTTCCTAAAGTTTGTAGTTCATGTTACAGAAGATAAGGACAGTGTCAAAGCCATTTGTTTTCACTTTTTTTTTTTATTTCAAATGCTAAAAAGAGTACCATCACCCTCCAAATTTTACTTAATACAATCTGATTTGCCTGATTGACTTCAACGAATGAAGTGAACTATCAATTAATATACAGCACACAAATTTCAAATATGTGCTACAGATAAAATACCCTATATGTAATATTTATTAGAAAAATGCCCCAAAGAAGGTTATATATAATGGGATATATAATTTGTCTATCTCTTATGGGTATTCATACATTATCTTTCCTACATACTATTGATGCTTATACTACACTCTAGACATACTACACTCTTCAGAATTGACACAGTATTTGTAAATCTTGTGCTTACTAGAAACAATTATTTCCACTTTGCTTGCCCCCCTCCTCCTCCATAATTCAACCTGTGTGTAATATGTCAGTGTCACCCACATACAGTGTCATACTGGCACCTCTGTGCGTCTGTTCAGGGCTGCACAGATAAGATAATCCATTGTTATCCCACTTCAGTCTTCCACTGCCTTTTCTCCATCCTCCCTCCAGTTGTTTATCACCACTTTCATTCCATCATCACTCCAACTCCTCCTGGAAGCCTCCTCTGACTTCTCTGTAAATGGGATCAGTCCAGGTCAGTTAGCACCCAGGTGTGGGAATACTCTCATTTATAGCTCTATGTTGTGTGTGTGTTTTTAACATGTATGTGTGTTTGAATGTCAGTGTACATGTGCATATACTGTACGCATCCATGTGCTCATTGAACTGAGATGTGTGTTTTTATGTATGTAACAGCATGTTTTCTTTCCACATAGGGAGTGTGAACAAATGTAACAGCATAAATTGGATTACCATGACATAACAGAAATGGTCTGTACAGTATGTTGCTCCTGCTTTATTTTTTACAAGAAGCTGAGTGTGTCACTGGGGAACAAGACAAACTATTTCAGTATCGCTACCTTTTATGTTTCTCTCTGTTCATTGTTAATAGGTGGGCTTCCAGCATTCTCTCATTAAAGATTATTCCAGTGAGAAAGAAGCAATTTGATTAAAAATCCTGAACCCAGTATGAACCTTTTCTTGATGAGTGACCATTATGAGGCCTGGAGGCAAAACCTAGCAACCATTTATATGTATTTATTGTCTCCCTGAAGCAGCATTTCTATTTGAAAAAAGTGTGTGAAGCTCTTTGTTAGTGGTTAAAACACCCTCCAAAGACTGGCTGTAATTATTTCTGCTGTAGCCTGAAAAAGTTGGGGGTTTGCAGGGGACTCTCTAACCTGTACTGTTGGCTATCAGAGATAAAGATGATTTAAAAATACTCTTTCATTAAAGGCTGTCTGAGCTCTTGGAGATAATAAAGTCCTAATAAAAGAGGTAACCCTTTGCAATTTATAAAAGCTTTTGCACAGATTGGTATATTACTTAATTAATTTGTAATTAATTTTTTTTTTTTCAATAAAGATGAAATGTATTGTTTTTTCTCCCTCAGCAGTAGGTTGATCAAATGTTTAACCTCAGTGAAAATAAATATTGTGGCTATATGGGAAGAAATGTCTTATGTCTGACAATGTTTCTTGTTATAACTCTTCATACAGGCATCCTCTCAGTGCTCTCTCTGTCCTCTGAGTGCACCTCCTTGGCCTCAGAGCTGCCTAAAGTGTCCTACGTCAAGGCTATCGACATCTGGCTCATTGCTTGCCTGCTGTTTGGTTTTGCCTCGCTGGTGGAGTACGCTGTGGTTCAAGTGATGCTCAACAGCCCGAAGCGCATTGAGGCAGAGAAGGCAAAGATAGCATCCAAAGAGAAGGCTGCGGGAAAGAGCCCCGCTGCCCGGAACAACACGGTCAACGGAACCGGAGGGACACCACTTCATGTCAGCACTTTGCATGTCAGTATATTTGGTTTGATAATTTGAGTGTGTGTCTGTTTGTGTCTGTGTTGTCACCATAACAAACCTTATTACAAGAGTTCACATACAGCATAATTGGACCTATTCAAATTGAAATGCACCAAAAGACAGATGCTTTGCACATGTTGTTCCTAATTGTTGTCTGATTTTATTTTATTTTTTTTTTTTATGTGGTCATAGTGTTGTTAAAGCAACCACTGTTTGCTATAAACAAAAAGTAGGGCTCTGCTATGACCATTGCAGCATTATAGTTAATTTTTGGAACGCAGAAACTCTGGTGCTAAAATGTAAAACTTTTTCTCTCCAAATGGAAGCAGAAATAATTTTTTTTTACTAGTTTTTGACATATCTAAGATTTAAAATTCCCCAGTGATAGGGGTTTGTGACCTTTGAACTTTTTTAATTTATCCATTCATATTTAAATATTTATTTTTTGCTAAAAACATTTGGACATGGAGGCAAAAACCAAAGCAACCTTTAATTTCATGAAACCCTAAATGGGTGCTCATACAGTAGGCACAGATATCTGCATCATCCATCAAGATAACATCAACGGTATTTATGTTATGTGTGACTTAATTTCAGTTGCATTATGCTTAATGAGAGCACAGACTCTTGTGTAATCGGTAATGATCATATCCATAATGACCTCTTTGGGTATTGACGCTTCAGTTAATCACCAAAACATTTTAATGATGGTGCAGTTTTGTTTTTGAGTGAGTGTACAGCGTTTGGAAGTCTGTGTGTATATATTTGATTCCATGTAACTCCCCACCCACATTAACAACCAAATCCAACATCCCCTAGTAATAGTAAAGCACTGAGAATAGGGAAATCCAATCATTAAAAATTGGCATTGTCTCTGACATACAGTGCTGTGAAAAAGTGTTTGCCCCCTTCCTGATTTCTTATTTTTTGTATGTTTGTCACACTTAAATGTTTCAGATCATCAAACAAATTTAAATATTAGTCAAAGATAATCTGAGTAAATACAAAATGCAGTTTTTAAATGATGATTTCATTTATTAAGGGAAAAAAGATATCCAAACCTACCTGGCCCTCTGTGAAAAGGTAATTGCCCCCTAAACCTAATAACTGGTTGTGGCACCCTTTGCAGCAAGAACTGCAATCAAACATTTGTGATAACTGGCAATGAGTCTTTCACATCACTGTGGAGGAAGTTTGGCCCACACTTCTTTGCAGAATTGTTTTAATTCAGCCACACTGGAGGGTTTTCGAGCATGAACGGTCTGTTTAAGGTCATGCCAAAGCACCTCAGTCAGATTTA
>VUQI01044428.1:13065-33265 GCA_015106735.1 Paratilapia polleni | reverse complement strand
CTGCTCGGCCATGGAAACCCATCCCATGAAGCTCTCTACGCACTGTTCTTGAGCTAATCTGAAGGCCACATGAAGTTTGGAGGTCTGTAGCTATTGACTCTGCAGAAAGTTGGCGACCTCTGCGCACTATGTGCCTCAGCATCCGCTGACCCCGCTCTGTGATTTTACGTGGCCTATTACTTCGTGGCTGAGTTGCTGTCGTTCCCAATCACTTCCACTTTGTTATAATACCACTAACAGCTGACTGTGGAATATTTAGTAATGAGGAAATTTCACGACTGGACTTATTGCACAGGTGGCATCCTATCAAGGTACCACGCTGGAATTCACTGAGCTCCTGAGAGCGACCCATTCTTTCACAAATGTTTGTAGAAGCAGTCTGCATGCCTAGGTGCTTGATTTTATACACCTGTGGCCATGAAAGTGATCGGAACACCTGAATTCAATGATTTAGATGGGTGAGTGAATACTTTTGGCAATATAGTGTATCTTTTGGAAGCACGGTGCACAAAGAAACCCAAAAACAAAACATTAGTATATCAAAATACATAGCTTCTTACTTTTTTCTCAATTTCAATCTGGAGATTGCTTTCCACCATATCAACCAAGGGGTTTTTGCAGCTGGAATACAGCATCCTCTCTTTGATGCTACACTTGTACCCTGGCATAGAATAAATGAAGACTACAAAGAAAGAAAGGACAGTGAGATGGGACTGCATGAAGCTCCATTCAGAGCAACACAGAAACCTGTACAAAAAAAACACAGTGGTTTTGTCGGCTGTTCATAACAACCTGCGAGAAACTATTTACCTGTGGACTCCAAGTAGTCGCCCTCATGGGAATGTTTGTAGAGGAAGAAGTGGTAACGTGGACTATCTTTAGGGATTCTCATTGGGAGGTCTTTCATCTCTGTTGGCTCAGTGTTGCACAACCGAATCAACTCCTGTCCAGCATCTACTTGCTGTTGCAAAGAAGCAAAAAGTTGACAAAAGAAGCAAAAACCACATGGTCCCTGCTTTGAATATCCAGACAATTAGGAAAAAATGCAGGTGGGGCCAGTAAATAACAAAACATCTCCCTTTATTCTACAATGTGTTATTATTCAGCAGTTGCTAATGTTATCCTTAGCAACCAGGAGCAAAACTTGAAAGGATAAGTAGAGTAACAAACAAAAGGAAATCTGATGCAAAACCACAACAGTGCCACAATTATTCCTTTGTACTGGACTGATCTGATCTTGTGACACAAACTATCTGAATTTCAATGAGAAGAATTGACACAAAGGCTTTTTGGACAAAATGAGTAACTCATTGTGTGAAACTAGAAATCTCTCCTCACCAAAACGATCTGCATGTCTCCTAACAACAGAAGATAAAGAACTCAATTACACATTCAAATTATTGACCTTGCAAAGCTCACCTTTGCACTTATTGCCATTTACACCAGGATTATACTGCCTTGCAGACATGCAGATGGAAAGCTGCAAACACCATGGATATGTAGTCGGCCTTACATTATTTTGTAGTCCCCTTGCATGCATGATTGCCCAGTTGGTGCTTGTAGAATAGTGGCAGGTATCCTGATAACTGGCAAGGCAGAGTAGAGAGTAACCCCAGGTAAGAACTCACCAGTTGTACATAGTTGATTTTCTTGTCCCTGAAACGTTGAAGTGCCGCGACAGCATCTTTGTGAATAGGGAAAGCCACTCCCTGCAGAGTCTGCTGCTTGGTGTCCACACTGATGTCAGTCTGCACCTAAACACACCACAAAGACCCAGAAACAAGAGGCAACAGTCCCATTATCATCAGTAAAACACAGTACATTATACAAAAATGCTTATGATATTGTGGTCTTTTAAGTAGGCTGATCACTGCATTACTTAGCAAACACCAAATGTCTTCCAAAAAAAAAAAAAAATGTAATCATAGGAGGGAACAAATCAATGCAACATTTTGTCAGTGTGTTAACAAGCTTCCATTAGTAAAAATAATATTAACTTCAGTTTTCCAACAACTGTTGGATAAGTAAAAATGAAAAAAAAAAAAAGACAAAAAAACATCTTTTTAGACATCAGGAAGTAAAAAGGTTTACAAGTGCACAGCACATCTTCAGTGCTGGACCTGATGATTACAGATGAGGTGCTTGTATCGGAAGGCGCCTCCGAGAAATTACACAGAAAACTGGAAATTCTGGAAGGATTACACTGATGGATTGCATCTATTTTTAGAGGCTTGTTCCCACAAAATGAAGTGCCATGCAAACACGATTGAGCCTCCGATGTAGCTACCTCGCATACCAAAAAGGATTTCAGGTCTTTTATCCATCTGCTTGGTAAAAGGCAGGCAGTCTCCAAGGCAAAGCAATGATAAATATTTCAAAGTGTCTTTTTGATCTAAGCAGTTCAGATTAACACTATATTATCTTCCCTCAACAGCTGGTCAAGTGGGAAGAGCAAAAACCTCACTTCCCATTTGCTCTGCTGCTTTTAATTGACCATACTTTGGAGAGGGCCTGTGCTACTCAGAGCACTTCCATATATGGTAAGAAAGAGACAGTTCTTGTTCTTGTGGCAGGCTGCGAGGGCAGCAATTAAAAAAAGGTTGTTTCTCAACAATGAAGAAGAGTTCATTTGGGTTAATTTATATGAATAATCCCCAAAAGTTTAAAGAGTGAAACTTCAATTGCTGCTATTTTCATTTTTGTCTGTTGGAGTCTATCTGGTACATCCCCAAAGACCTTCATATCAGCAGTGTAAACACTGATGACGACATTAGCAGCATGCAACAAGTATCACATTACAGCATTTCTTTATCTGATCACAACAAAGGCAAAAGACAATGATACAGCTCACCTGAATTTTATGACAAATCACTGCCAAATACTCATAGCTACAGAACCCTCTCATTTGCATTTAGCTCCCAACATGTAAATCTTAGATTTGAACAATCAAAGAGCTCTTATTTAGTCACTTTGTTGATTAAGCTAAACAGCGTTTACAACACTAAACAGTGCTTTTATGGAGCTATAGGTGTACATGGCAAATGGCTTTAGCGCTGCCAACATCCTGCTGTTCTAATGCATCAGCACTGTGTTGATACTGCCAGGCAAGCATATGCACACTTGCACTGCTGCTGACCTTGTGCTGTTTGGAAGGCTCCATCGCTAGCCTTCACTGATACCCTACACTGTACTGGTGGGATTTACATATGGCAGTGCCAGGATATGCAATTAAGGGGAATACTGCTGAGCTAAGGTAAGCCATTTCTTTCTCCCACTGAAGCCTCAAGTGTAAGGATGATGTAACATCAGCCCATTTCTGGACTGAAAGAGAATGAGCCTAAATCCACACCCACTTCAGAACACTTCAAGCCAGAGAACTCGTCAACAAGTGGCTGCATCTGTGCAGACAAGCAAAGCACTGCACAGAACATCATTTCTTTTAAATGATTCCTCTAGATGATGACACCTCTAAGTGGTGAGCAAGTGACAGACAGACACACACACACACACACACACACTTGTCTGTGTTTACCTCATTCAGTTTGATCTGCCTCAGTTCCTCTTCTGCAGCAGTAAGGGGCAAGGGAGCAGCCTGAGAGGTCAGATGTTTCCTGTAACCGCTGAGGCTCAATTCATCCTGCAGGTAAAGAAAAGCACAATCACACATCATGCAGCAACACAGACTGACTCACTGACACTAATATAATATTGACTGTGCCCATCAGTTGCTAAACTTGTGTAATACTGACACTTAACTTGTCATTGTTAGATTCTTAAGCTTCTGAGTAAAGAGCCTTTAACTTGACCAACCTTGGTGGTACCAAAAATCTCATCCTTGATGTGCCCACCTCCAAACTCTTTCTTCAGTGTTGCTCTGGTAGCAGCATATAACATTTTGTGTCGCACCTGTTATGAATATGAAAACAAACACCTTTTTTGTTTGGACAGGACATACTATAATGAAAACTTTATCTTCTTTATGTTTTTTAAGAATTTATTACTATTTGTTATAGAAATGACTACAGGAAATACTATGAATTACTGTGAGTACAACTGAAATTGTGTTATACATTTCTTATAACTGCTGCTTCTGTAAAGATGTTCTTCATCTTCTTTCTTGTGTTTGCTGGTTTATTGCTGCATTTCCTGCCATAAAATGAGGAAGCACTCAGATATATAGCTGTACTAGTGGTAAATAAAACTTCACAGGGTGCCTTTAAATGTACTCTGTATCAAATGTGTCATTTTAGGCTATAGAAATGCAGCTGCAGTCTAATCAGACTTAAAACACACAAACTGGACTGGCAGCATGCATGCATTGGGAAAATATTGTGCAACTTCATACAAGCCTAAACCTGAAGGCATGTGCTTTGATCTCGATGTCAGGAATGTTAAGCTTGACTATATCCTTCAGAAAGTGAATCTGAACTCCACCGTGCTGTTCGTTTCAGTGAGACCAAACAACAATGGCCTAAGTGACATAGTGAGAACACATAAAATGCACACATACGCATTTGCATTACAAAGAAACACCAAAGCATGACAAGCATATTCCACCTAAAAACAATAAGAGTAAATTTTAAGACAGAGATGAGAGGTTGAGGCTATGCACCATGTTATTTGGAAAACATAATTTACCCATATTTAGATTTCAAGAGGTCTGTTAGGAAATAATGAATGCATACAAAGAATGGCTGCTTTGATGTGGTAAACCCCACCCGTCTGATACCCAAAGCAGAGGAGGACAAATGCCATGAAGAATGGAAAGCTATTCATTAAAGCCGGTAAAGCCTTGGTTTTCTTACAGCAGAGTGGTCCGGTGACCAGGCCAGGAAGATCCACTCGTAGCCTTGGTTGTTAGTGGAGTCTAGCCGGTACAGAATATAGCAGGGTACATCGTCGTCGAAGAGGGGCAGCACTAAAGAATCATACTCCTGGTCCCATTTTTTTGATGCTTTCCTGGTGGCACCCAGAGTCAGCTGCTCTGGAAAGCAGATGTGTGCAACAGAGGATTTAGCAGTGCATGGATTTGTTTTTTTATGCTGACATGCTAATGTCAGCCTTAGCAGAAGTTTGGGCAGACGGACGAGTTAAGAGTTTTCTTGGCAGAAGAAACTGTATACAAACTCCAGGACTCTGGAGCATGCTTACCATCCTCAATGACGATCTTTAGGACTCGATACTGCTCCCCGCTCCTGGCACTGGCAAAGATATCCTTCACATCATTCCCCGCTGAGAAAATACAGTTTTCTCTGCTTTAGACAGATGCAGGCTTGACAGCAACACACTGATCCTAACATGGCCATTATGAGTCATGGATTGTGAGTCTACACCTAAAGGTTCAATGAGTCATATTAGCCTGTGAACCATCTGATGTCAGCTATTACACAAAGAATATAAAATTATCTCATTAAACTTTCATCACATGCAGACCATTGAGAAGTTAGAATTTTATTCTGCTGTTACACAGACTTTGAGCAAGCAGAAGTGATAGCCAGAAGGGTTTCAGTAACTGATAACTGACCACCTTTGATCTCAAACCCAATCACAATAAAAAAATTAAAAAATTAAAAAAATCTGCATTCAAACCAGCCTCTTGATAACTTTAGCTGAAATGACTTGTGGTTTTCCATTCTTACAACCTTGCCAAAGCAAGGGCACAAGTTCAACAAGCTATTCAACCCGGATTTTTTATATAAATTATGCAGGAAGGTATAACTGTAAAAAAAAAACTTCCACATAACAGACAAGAAGATAAATGATTAGATGAGCGTTTTAAAAGCGGTCTTGTTCATTGAATTACTGGGATTCACTTTTATTTTTCACCACATGCAAAATCTAGTGAGCTACAAACTCCCATAAAAAGGGGAGTAGTTTAACTTGGGGTAGCCCCTGTATTAGGCGTTGCATTCAACGTTAAGATAATATATCTATTTAAAACAAAAACAAGAAAAACGCTATGTAGCAAGCACATTTGTATATCTATTTTGAGCTGACCTCATTTGTAAGTTGTTTAACCTCAGGGTAAACACCAAATTTGTGACTTAATTTTGCTGCGCTGCCGTCGTGTATAACAGGCGGTCACGCCCTGCTTAAGTCTATTTTTATAATAACACACCTTAGGTAATGTCAGTGCCATTCACGGATTAATGCAAACACCGACAGGTACCAGGCCGGCAGTTTGTCAAAATGAAGGCGTCGTCTGTCCATTCAAAATCTGTTTTAACACTACCGGATTTGTGCTTTATGCTAAAACGCTGAGGCATTACAGGCTTTTGGAGCATTGCGGGAAAAAAAAAAGTAGAGAGTAGTCATGTTTTAGGTCGCTGGTAAACTGATTAAACACCCGGGATTAGATTTCCTGCTCCTAAAAGTGCCGAAACAGGACAGACACACACACACACACACACACACACACACATCACGATAGCTCAAAGCTAGCTAGGAGTGGCTAGCTAACATGACGCTAGCTTCTCGTTGCAATGAATTGTTGCAGGCTCTTAAAGCTCAACCGGGAATCACACAGTCGCGAAACAAAATACATAAAAACAGAAACACGTAAATCAGAGAAACGCATCTACCTTGAATGCCCGTTTGATGTGACATTGTGTCTTTCGTCGGATAAAGGGCTGATGCAGCTGATCAGGCGAAACCAGGGCAGAGAAGTAGGAAGTGGACTACACCGGCGAGACCCCGCCCCGAGTCTGTCGTCACCAAAATCACAACCAGAATGCAATCATACTATATTTCAAATGTTTTCGATTATGCATGCGTTTTCAATCGTATTTTAGTATGAAGGATCGGTAAATTGGTTCATACGTTATTAGATTGTCGCTCTGTTCTTTTACGGGGAACTTTGTCAAAATCTTTTAAAAGTGTATTTAAAACTATTTATTTTTCTGTGGAAACGTTACGCAACCTTGGATAAATGACCCACATACTTTGTTGATTTCTGTTGAATGGTGCCATTTAAAGGTTCAGTAGGCAGCATTTATAAATATTAATTTTTGCTTAAACTTTCACTAAACCTCAACAGCAGAATACTGACTAGCTCCTCCTAGTGCTCCTACTGCGATTTGCAAGAATGCATCTGCACCTGAATGGAAAACGACCAATCGGAGTGAGGAGGCGTATCCAACGCGGTGTCAGTCGCTGCTCGTGCACGTAAACAGTGATAGAGGTGTCTGCTGTGTTGAACTGAATTGAATAAAGTAGACCAAGTAATTGTATCACTGTTTTTTAAATATGCAGTGAATGCGCTTTATATTGAAGCATATTTAGTAGTATTTCCTGCTCAAATTATTGGCAAAGGCGAACCTTTGTTTAACTGCTGTTTAATTTCTTACTTTTTTTTTTTTTGTTCCTCTCACCTCTTTTCTGTAGGTGCGTGTGACCAGTGTATGTGGTCGCAATGGAGTGGTAGAAGACATTGTTCTTTTTAGACTGGACTGTCTGCTGCTGCCTACCAGGAGACCTGGTCAACGTGATAATGGTGGAGAGCAGGTGGTCTTTCTAAAGCCAAGCTGGATGGCTCTTTGCATGGCACCCTGCTCTCAGAGGTATCAGAGCAGGGTGAGGGTGAGGAGTTTAAAGACCGTGACTGGGAGGAGCTAGAGCGCGTCGTCTATTAATCGGAAGGTCAGTGGATCGATCCCTGGTTCCCCTAATTTGCTTGTCGAAGTGTCCTTTGGCAAGACACTGAACCCCAAGTTACATCAGTGTCTGTGAATGTTAGCTAAAAGCACTTACGCTTAGAAAAAAAGTGCTTGTATGAATGGGTGAATGAGGCATGTAGTATAGAGCGCCTTGAGTGCTCAAATTGAGTAGAAAAGTGCTATATAAGTGCTATATAAGTACACCAGTCCATTTACTGTTAATTTTTTTTTTTTTGTAATTTGTGCTTGATAAAAAATAAAGTACAAGTCTTTTTGCTACACCTCTCCAAGAGGCTGAACTTAAGAGCATCTTGGAAAACAGAGGAGGGCTGGATGTCACTTACTGTGACTAGTTTGGGGATTTGATGATTTGGGAGATTTGAGAGCTGGTGCTCTGCATACAGTGAGCTAATCAAGGAAGAAAGAAAATATTGACATTTTGCGTGTAAAAGTAACTTAAAGCACTAGAAACAAACCTCTGTAAAATATATGCACTTCTTATCCTTAGTATTGCTTTCAGTGAATATATTTCATAATCATATAATTGGACGGTAGCACAGTGGTGCAGTGGTTAGCACTGTTGCAAGAGGGTCCTGGGTTTGAAACCAGCTAGGGCCAGTGTGTGTGGATCTTTTCCCTGTACCTGCATGGGGTCTCTCTCCAGCTTCCTCCCACAGTTGAAAGACGTGCATGTTAGGTTAATTGGTGATTCGAAATTGGCTGTAGGTGTGATTGTGAGTTTACCACTTTCTGCCCAGTAGTCAGGTTGTACCCCTTCCAGCAGCATGACAGTGTTCAAGACCCGCCCCAAGTCTGACATCACCAGATTCACAACACAGAAGGCAGTCACATGTATGTGTTTTAATGGCATTTTTAAAAGTCAAACATAAATGTGCAAATTGCAATGATAAAAAAGGACAAAAAGAGTAAGACTCTGTAAGGAACCTTCTGCATTATTTGGTTATCGCCCTGTCTTTTAAAAGTGTGTTTTAGTTTATTTTTCTGTGGAAAAGTTGGGAATCCTCGGATTAATTAGCCTGCATAGTTTGTTATGAATGGTTGCATTTTAAGTTAGTCCATAAGCTTCGCTTGTGTTTCTTAAAGCCAGTGTTGTTTTTGTGGCTGTTGTAAAAGCCTGTGTGGTTTCAGTTTCAGTTCCTACAAAGGCTGCATGGCATTTATTGGAATCAGTTTCTCCTCTCTGAGCAAGGATTTCTGTGCCACTGGCCACCACACAACCCCAAAGCATAGTATGTTCACCCACGTTTTTTACTCTAAATATACCTTTATTGATAGCAGCAAAAGAGCTAATTTTGACTTCAACTGTACACTGCACTTGTGTCCAAAACAGGTTTGACTTATCCAGATGTTGCTTTACATACTAGTTTGTTGCATCAACACTGCACAGTGGAAGAGTACACCACCACGATTGTATCTACTAAACTTCCCACAGCTCATTTGTTATATTATAACATCAATTCTTTATCTTCCTGATCTTGTCTTAGCGTACATAGTTGAAAAACACTATGATATCTTGAAGTACTCTTTATATCTGCAGCCTGTTGACATAGATCGCCTTCACTCTCAGATCCTCGCCTGCTTAGAGGAGCTCAGGGTTGTAATATGAGCCTATAATATTTGAACAGTCCAAGAATTTTTGCCACAGTTACTGTCTCTACTTTTTGTCTTAATTTAAAAAAGCAACATTCAAAGATGGGTTCATTTCTGTTTTCTGCTTCTTTTCACCTATTAAAAAATAATCCATAATGCCTAGGGTGCCAAAAGCTTTGCAAGTGACTCCGCAGACTATACTGTGCTCCCAAAGGACACATTTCTACATAAAGTTATGTTAAATAAAATAGCGAAATTCAAATGAATAATGTTTTATTGTTGCCTCTTACATGGTCGGATACATTATACAGTACTATAAGAAAAACATGCATTGATTGTATTTAATTATGGCTTACAAGTTGGATCAAGATTAGTTAATTCATTCATCTTTTATTTTTTTCTCCCTTTTTCCCACATCTCTGATCTGTCATACCAGGAGATTTCGGCCTCTCATAGCAGCAGATCCTATTTGGCATGAAATCCGGCAACATCTGGAAGCCACCGGGCTTCCTGTCTCTCATTGCTGTCCCTCCTCTTTAAATAAATAAATAAATGAACCCTATGGCAGCAAAATCATCCCCATCTCAGCTTTGCATCAAGTATGAGACACACAGTTAGCCATACAGGAAACACTTTGAACCTTTTTACAAAATAAAGTGTTTCCAGGGTCACTTAAAGACAAATCCCGTGCTGCTGCTAAAACTGGTGTTTAAGCATGTTATTTATGTGAAACAAGCAATTCACCAATAATATGCAGTAAATTATTCACAGAGCTCTGTCTCACTAATTGAGTTTGCCTCATCTTCAATCATTCTTTGATTTGATGCAGATTTTAGAATAAAGCAGTGACTGCAAGCTGTCCAGGCCTTGAAGGCAAACCATAATATTTCCACTACCATACAGCACAGTAGTTATGAGGTTCTTCTCCTGAAAAAAAAGGTGTCTGATTTGCACCTAACACGTCAGCTGTTATTGTGACTGGACAACTCGGATTAATCAATTTAGAGCACATTATTCCAAAAGGCCTAAGCTTGATCATTGACAAACTTTGCACCAATGTTCTGTTTCTCGTGTTTAGATAGATAGTCTGATAGATAGATTTTCCCTGGCACGCTTCCCATGCTGGATAATTGTGTGCAGTATTTTTCTGGTTGTAGATGAATGAACTTTGACACCCACAACTTCCAGAGATACCTACAGACCCTTTGAGGAGGGTCGTGTAACAGCAGACTTCTTTTTCAAGCAGTCTGCTCTTACACTGAATTACCTGGGGTTGCTACTCCTGAAAAAAAAAAAGACAGTCTTTTGAAAACTGGTCTCCTTTCAGATGATTGTCAGTAGGAACATTTATTTCAAGCAACTTGGAAAACCTTTTAAATCCCTTTCCAGACTCAAGGCAAAGCCATGACCTTTTTTTCCCCCCCATGTCCTTTCAGCTCTTGGCGTGATGACACCAAACATTTCAATAGAGAGCACTAGTCCCTAGATGTCAGAGGTTTGAAAAAGTCAGGTCCACCTGTACCTTCCTAAGGTGGTTCTAATGATTGGTGTGGTGTGATAAATGTATGGATGTACTTAATGTTTTAAAGTGACTGAGCAGATGTTTTTCTAAATGATTTAAAATATGACTGTAAAATTTAAATTTTATATGTCATCTGTCAAAAAAGTTTATTTCCCCTTATATTTTTGTAGGCCTACTCTCACTATAGATAGATAGATAGATAGATAGATAGATAGATAGATAGATTCCTTCAGTTTTCTTACGTTAGGAATAGATCTTCGTCTCATTTTATTTTGAAACGCATGAGGGGAAGTCGTGTATTTGTACTGGCTCAGACTTGGCGCTGGTGAGTCAACGTGTTGGCTACATTGCGTTGCACTGATGCTGTGCTTGCTGCGTGGATCCAGCCATCTCCATCCATGCTACAGCAGTGCTAGAAGCGTCCTATTTACTACACAGAAACAGCAGTGCACGGCGGGGACCCACTGACGAAGCACCGCCCGCTTAACCCAACCCGCCCGGCGTATGGACAGTCCGGCACTATGGCAGAGGATTTGTGGGTGCCTCTGTTGTATACCAACAACAGGTCGCATGGATAATCCCACTACAACCCTCCCGTATCATCTCGTGTTTAGGATGATTAGAGCGCCGCTGTCGGCTTGATGTGGCCGGAGAGCAGAGCGGGAGCGGGGCTTCTTGTCCTGGCTATCGACTGAGAACAAAACGGCGTGGAGCAGGTGCGTAAAAATGATGGTGACTTACCTACTGTACATGCACAGATAATAACGACGTTCATGCAAGTAACTTGCATGGATTTCGGCTGTCCCGCATCTCACTTGGTGTACCTACATCCAATAAAAAGTGATAATTTCGGTCAAGCTTGTGTTATCTCGTAAATATGTAGGGTCGGCGATGTGACATTTGGCGTCATCAGTGTTGTGACATTAGAGGGGATGTGTGTGGTCACGGACTAATGCTCTGAATACGATAGTCCTTTCAGAAATTGCCAGAGCTGCCCAAAATAGAGAGGCCATTAAGTGTATTTCCTGTAGCACTAAGACTGTTGTGATCAGTACAAATCTAATCTTTATGGTTTAGAGGGAGTTCAGAGGAACTGCCATGATCAGGATCATCAGGATGATGGAGATGATTAATGTTGTTGCAGGTCTTGAAGCATCAGTTTAGCTCTTCAGTGCTCATCATCATTATCTAGGCTATAGCTCATTGCCTTTTGCTATACTTATCCCAGGCCAATTTGTTCTTTCAGTGTCATGTTTGCATGGGTGTCCTTTGGGCATTAGGTCCCACTTAATGCATGTTTGGGACTCTCCAGCCATAAGGTGCAAGCCACAGACTGGGAGCAGGTCCCTGGTCACACCAAAAGGCTACCTCCTCTTCTTAATGCTTACAGTTTGACAAAGAGAGAAAACTAATTCTGCATTTTACCTCATCAGCTTACTATCATCACCCAAGGTGGCACATAATGACAAGACAAACATGATGCTGGTGAAATTTAATAGCCACATGGGTGTTCCACTGTGGCACCTCTATTTCTGAAGCCATTACATAATTCCAAATTTCCCCTGCTGGGTATTTTAGGGAGGGTGTCAAAGCAGACAGAATTTCAGTCCAGCGAAGTCAGAACATTCGAAGCGGCCAACAGCAAAGGAATAAAGAGTAGAGTTCATGGATGAATAATAATTAAAAATGCAGGAGGGACGGACTGTTGGGAGGTTACTCATGCGCTGTGTTCCTGAGGAAAGCTTCAGTGTAACAGTGCCACAGTTTTCTGAGGGGAGCACAGAGCAGCCAAGTTGAGAGGATAAAAGCCAGCGATTTATAACTGATAGATTTATAGCACTTTGAGATTCCACCTCTTCCAGGTATGACACATGATTTAGTGGTGAAGAATTTAGTCTTTAAAAATGAAACTTTAGTGTTTTGATCAGGAGCTTTGTGTTAATTTTGAACTTTTCACCTTTAACTTGTTTTCATGCTGCACACTCTTTGCTGATTTACAACTGTGTGATAATCTTAGCATTGATTGGAAAATCTGGTTTTGTATGGTTTTGTAGAGATCTCCATATACTATGTGCACTATTGGCAGTTCTGCTGAACTATCTGAGCTGTCTGAATTGAGCATGCTCCTAATCCACACCAAACCTTAGTGATATTCCTACCACTAATCTGTGTCTGAGGGATGTTTTCTCTTTAATCTGCCTGGCTGGTAATATAATCTGACTAAAAGAAGCTCTTTCTCTTTCTCTGTCCCTCTCTCTGACTCCCAGGTGTATTGTGGCTGGGGGGCTTAACAAGATGGAAATAGATGCCCTTTTTCGCTACTATTTCCAACACCCATGGTCACGTCTCATTGTGGCCTACCTCGTCACCTTCTTTAACTTCCTAATTTTTGCTGAGGACCCCGTTTCTCACAGTCAGACAGAGGCCCATATGATTGTGGTGGGCAACTGCTTCTCTTTCCTCTTCAACAAGTACCCGGGCCTCGGGTGGAACATCCTGAAAGTAATTTGCTGGATACTGGCCATTATTACTGGCCTGTTAGCCGGGAAGTTTATATTCCACCGCCAGCTCTTTGGTAAGTCATGCACACAATAATGCAGTGGAATGTGCAGAGTAATGGCTCTTCTGTGGGAGGGAAACTTCCTCCAGCAATGTTCTTGTTGTGGCTATTCATCGGCAAGAAGTACCTTTTACACTCATACTCCACTTTTTTGTGAATGGTAATGTAATTAAAGAGATTATTATATCTCCATAGTTGTCTCTCATTTTTGTATCTGTGCTCCTGAGCTCATGGTTTCTTGTTGAACTTATTTCTGCCTTTGTACTCACTTATCCTTAGATCTGGGTCAAACAGTATTTGGAAATCTTTTATGTTTTTATGACACTGGTTTAATTCGAGTCACTGATTATTTTCTTTGTTGTAATTGTTGCTGATTAATCTTCTTATTAACTAGGCATAGATTGAAAGCCTATACAAGGACTTACATTGATTCAACAGATCTCTTTCACTTCGGATATTTTGAAATGTCTTAGCAGAAAAAGTGCAGATGCAAATAATAATTATCTCACAGATTTACAGTTACGCTCACAGGAGCACTGTTGGATTCATCACAGGCGGCCAAAAAAACCAATCAAACAAAATATTCTTTACCAAAACCTGGTGCCAACATTATGCAGGCATCCTCTAATAGTTCAAAAACATTTCTAAAATGAAGAGTCTTACCTTTCCATAACCTGGATGTCTGCTAAAGTCTGTGTATACAATATACATTCTGTAAGTTTTATGCTCATGCTTCTTGCATATATGTGTGTTTAAAATGGATTTGTGATTCAAGGTGTCTCTTATTACATGTAACAAACACCTATAAACCTGAATAGACATCACAATTTTGCAGAGCTGTAAAAGAACAAACAAAATCTGTATTTATGAAATATTCTCACAACTGACCCAAAAAATCTAAATAGAGATGTTACAGCATATGTACCAGTTGCCTATGTACTGCATGTGGAAAAAATTTTGTGGTCTAGAGTAAAAGTGAAAAATCCTTAAATATTAGGATTCATTGCCTGGATGCTGTTTCAAAATCATTTTTCTGGAAGTGTGCTTACATTACAAAAACAGTTAGGACAAAGAAGAAACTATTTGAACTGTAAGAGTCTGATTTTAAGGGTTTTTGAAGTCAGGTTCAGATGGACCATTACTGGACAGAGATCTGCGCACATCAGTGAAGTAGCAATGGTGCATGCATGTTATAGTTTTTTGTATTTGAGGGCTTTTTTCACATGTCATTGTTGTACTGATGTTTATGTCATTGATTTAATTTCAGTCATTGAAGTCCAAGATTATTTTCATTAGAGCCCGACCGATATGGGATTTTTAAGACCGATACCAATATTTGGTGATTTAAAAATCCAATATATCGGCCGATATTTTTTTCTTTCAGACACACAAAGCATAAACAGATTTCCCTAACATTTGTTATGTGTAGGTATTTGTGAGTCCTTACTAAGATAATGACAATGCAGTTTAAAAATAATCTTATTTTGTTATTGCAACAAGTAGTGGAATACTTTTTTACGCTCTGCCGACTCTGCTCGGATCATCTTATAGTTAAATACCTGTTGCCAGTATGGAAGTTGCAGAGCGCCCTCTGATGGACAAACTATGCAACATCAACACTCATAACATGGTTGAGGGATGTTTCTCCTGTCTCTTCTTTACTTTTTTAATTTTCATTTATCTGCCTTTATAAATGCATATACCAACTATTGTCAAATGGGTAATAGCAGCCTAATATCGGTTGGGCTCTAATTTTCATTTTTAACCAGTTCTGACTTGAGTCACTCATGTCAGCTCAAGGATTACATCAATCAAACTTTCTGCCAGTTCTGTTACAATATTGAGTACTGATTCATTACCAGTGTAAAATAGAATAGAAAAAAAAGAATTTAAATGATTGTAGCATCAGGCTGCAGCATAACAAAATTGAAAAAAGTGAAAGGGGTCTGAATACTTTATAAACCCACTGTAAAGATTGCTTTCCTAGATTTATAAAATAAAATATAACAAATGAATCCAATACTGAACTGAATATTTTACTGAACTGGTATTCATTATTTAAATAATAAATGAAAAAAAAAGTTATTCACCTAATTTATTTGCACTAGGGTCATTTTAGCTCAGTGAGAGAATCATTAGGCTCTTGCACACAGCTGCCTTTACAGTTGCACTAGTTTCCCCTTTCCCTCCTATCAGTTTTACCATATATTCACATATTTAGCACTTCTGGCTTTAAACAGAATATTGCTGAAAAGAGATGGGTGAAGTGAAATAATATTAACTGCAGCATGTTATGTTAATGCAAGTGCAATAAAAACTTCCCAAAAAATTTTACACCAAACATAACAATAATGAGAGAGAAGGGAGAAAGAATAAGAATCTGACAGGGAAAGCATCCTAATCAAACCTTTTCAGCAGTGTCAACTTGGTTGACCACAGTTTACAATTAAGTAAAAAAAAAAAAAAACTATTGCAGGCAATCAAAGAAATGATGTTGGGGTAATAAGTGTGAGCCTGATGTGTGGGATAGTAAATGCAAAACAGCATAAAACTGAACTGAGTAGATTGGCTACATAGATCAGCACATTGTCACTGATACCCAATCCAGCTTTTTGAGTCAAGATTAAACCAATATCTCATCCAAATACTGGATTGATGCTTCTCTAGTCAGTCATGGTTGTAGCTTACGTTACAACCAGTAATTAATTTTTTTCAAACTTTGTGCAGTTTCCACCTGGAGCCACAAAAGGCATCATAAAGCTTTTTTTTTAACAAATACAGACTGTCCCCAAGACCTGTATTCAGACTTTGATGTATAATATCAATAAGATTCCATTTGAATAATGGCTGCATCACATTTAAGTGTGTCAGCATCAGGTTCCAGGTACTGTGTGTGCTTTACAAGGACCTCAGACAGTCATAGTTATTCATGCTATGACAAGTCAAAGTGTGTCATGTAAAGCTGTTCAATAAGGGTTTGTCATTGCAAGATAACTTCAGGTGGTATTAGCACAATAGTGTGTTAACAGTAAGTATTAACACTAATTGAGGACTTTGTTTAAGTATAACAATATAATAGCAGAACTCTTAATTAATGTTATTAATTAGACCTGTGTTTTTCCTGTCGTGACAGGTTGAGAAGCTCTGCAGGGGTACATGTTAGTCAGCACTCACATTGCTCTTTTCTTTCAACTCTCACACCTCTATGATACATTTCCTCTTCTTTTTCACCAACCTGACATTTTTCTCGTCTCTTCTTACAACACTGAACTTTCCCTGCAGTCCCTGTGTTGCTCGCTCGACTTGCTCCATGTCACTCTCCTAATAAAGGCTGTGACTCCATTCTCATCAGCCCTTCACTTTTATGAACTGCACAGCCGTTTGTAGTGCTTTCAGTTGAACTCACACATTTCATTTCCTGCTCACTTCACAAGTCACTTAGGCCCGGATATTATTGGGCACCCTAGTTTATCTTCTTGGATGAACCATTACTGACTATAATTAGAGGGCACAGAGTGGTGGCGAGTGCTCTGAGAGATCATCTTCTCTGAACATAAATAGAAAACCAAGAGTCCATGATGACATGATAACTTCAGCAAATGCAGAGTCCTTCCTATAAGGCTTTGAGGCTTTTCTATACTTGGTGCACAGTTATTAGATGTAGTAATACCAGCTTTTGGTCTTCAGTTGCAATCATTTAATAAATTGAAGTGTTTTGGAGTCTATGACAATGTTTTTCTTTCTTATGGTTCATGACTCCACTTTGGGCTGCTTGAATAATATGCAAGCAGGGTTCTTGGAGAATTATTAGACTGAGATAAGAAAAACTTCATTTGATATGCTTTAAATAAAATTAGCTCTGAAATAGAATATGTCATATTTTGTTATACAGACAAATGGAGTTTTGCCCATCTTTGAAACCTGAAAAAAATATCATGTTGAAATTTGCAATTTGCAGATTTCCTGAGCTTATCAGCCAGATGTGATTAGTGGATATAAACTCCATGGGCTGGTTTACCTTACCTGTATTGTTATCTACCCTTTTGAGAAATACAGTATGTTGAAAGGTTGGTTAGAACACCAGTGCAACTCTTCTATTTTTCTTTTACATATCAACCTAAAGTTGATTAGATTGTTGTACACGTTTAACCCATACCTAAACAGGTGGCATAACTACTTCTTGGTCAGGTGCAGGTATCTTCACCATGAAGAGATAACTTACTGTGCTCTGGAATTATCATTTGGTTTATACCAAGATTAGCTAATTACCCAATGGTTCTGGCTTCATATTTATAGGTTAATGTCAGAGTCAGTATAGACCCTCAGCAAGATGGCAAATGAAACCCTTTTCAGACATTCGTGCTCACTAGTTTGTAAAATGCACAGGTCACTTTCAATGCAAGAAGTCTGAACTGCATGCAGTTGGATTAACAGATAGACACCCATCAAGATTGCAATTTCCTGACATATGACTTTGTTACATATGTGTGACACAACACTGTAGGACAGCTACCCAAACTTCAGACTGCCGAGATGTCGAAATCTGAAAATCTTTCTAAACTTTAGTCACTACTCTGATCATCACATAAGCTTAAGATGAAGTATTTCCTTCTTTGTTTTTTCATTGATTCATTGTGATCTTCGGGGGTATTGCTTGTTGTTGTTTCACCATTAAAAGCTTTACCTGGCACCTAATAGAGTTCAGGTTTAAAAAATGGTTCAGAAAATGAATGTTTAAAATCCCAGTGCTTTGTTTTGTTAGTTATCTTTCTTTTTTGATTTTTACCTAAATATTGTATTTCATCTAAATATTTAATGCCAATTTCATACAAATAACAACATTTTAAGAAAGGGGTTTTAAAGTTTACTGTAACTGAGTACCTACCTGCATTACCTACACTGCCCACCAGTGGTCCGCGGTCCACATTTTTGAAATCTCTGCTCTATGAATGACTGTTTAAAAAGAACAAAAACAAAAGCCCAGTTTGTCCATCCATGCATTCTCTTAGCCACACACCCAGTTTGGTGGGGACAGGGGTAAAGTGAATTGTCCTGGAACACACTCATGTTCACCTGCTAGCCTGTATTGAGAAATGGCTCTCTCCATCATTGTCATGAGTGAGGAACATTAATGTAAAAGTGACCTTTGTCTGAACAGGAGAATGCCTTCATTTTAACAGACTGATGAAGCCAGCATGTTACATATTCTAAATCTGAAAAGGGCTAAGTGTATTATCCAAAATGTCAGACTGTTCCCCAAGATAACAGTCTCAAAAATGCTCACGGACACGTCAGTACAGTAGAATAATTGAATTGTATTCCATTTTTAAAACTCACTTTTTAAAAGTGAGTTCTGTTATTTTTCCAAACTAGTACATGCCCATGCTACAGTATTGTTTGGCCTGTGATTTTTAGTCTGTTGTTACGTAGTTGCAAGGCAGCATGATGACATCATAATATATCATGGATAATTCAAGTTTTGTGGAAATAAATTAGGTGTTATTGTTGTGAAATTAAGATGTACAATGCTTTTATGTGATGTTGTATGTGCATAAATGTTACAAATGGGTCATTTTAGCCCATTGGTAGGTGGCTGCTAGGCAACATGATGATGGATAAGACCCTCGGGGGCATAAGATGTACCTGTTTGCCAAGTTTGGTTGCTCAACTCCTGATCTTGTAGGAGGAGTTCACAGACAGACAGATATAGATGTTTTATAGTAAGAGTAACCAGGACACTGCAGAAGTCTCAGAGACTAATAATTAAAAACTTAGACAAATAAAAGCATAACCATCTGCAAGACAAGTTTGTAGAGATTAGAGAAGAACTTTTAGGTAGTACTTAAACAGGGATTTTTGCGCATAATTCTAAAGTTAAACTGTCACAAACAATTTTTTCCAGGAAGTGTTGTGGAAGCCCCAGAACCCCAGTGTATTACTCCACCAGCATTTTCTCATTTGTATGATTCATAATGGTAACGTACAGTAGGCGCAAGTAGTTCAATCAGTTTTATGTCAGGTTTTACACTAAGGTCCAGTGTGTCTGGATCGGGGTCTGTGAAATTGCATTAGCTTGAAGGTATGTAGGACAGAAAGAGTACAGCTCATTCACAGCCAGGTACAACAAATGCACTTCAACAAGCTTCCGAACAGATGGTTTGGACTTCTGTGTGTGGGGGTGTGTGTCTGTAAGTGTGAGAGAGTGGAGATATTTCGTGTACACATGCATAAATGTGTGTTTGTGTGTGTCAGAGTGAGGCTGATGCTGAGAGTTGGAGAGGCGAGATATGCCATGCACAACATTTCAGTAGAGCAGTTATGCAATCACAAATCCAGGTAGGGCATAAGAGCAGCACTATAGAAGCAGGCCCACCGTAAAATCTATCATCCATTATAATTCTGCCACACAGGCCCACATGGCCCACTTACTGCTCATCATGATACCCCCACCTACAGATCCCAATCTACTTCTACTCTCTGAAATGTAGGGAGGCAGTGGGAATGCTTCTAGGTAGGAACACAATCCATGCAAAGGTCTGAGCGTCTAAAAAAAAAGCACTTTGGAGTCACAGTCTGTATCAGTTGAAAGTTTGTTTTTTTCTTCTTTTTTTTTTTCTGTCTCCACGTTTGGAAAAGGGTGTTTTCTGGTTCCCTTGAACCAGAGCTGTAGTTCTTTTGAAACTGATGCTGTTTGCAGTTTCACACTTAACTTTATATAAATTTGTCGCAAACCTGGAAGCTGACATTGCTTTTGAAAGGTGACACATCCCCTGCATCATTTATAATTTATGATGGCCTAGAAAATCTTTTGCTGTGAATTACACCCACACCCTCCCTCACCCTCCCTCTTTT
>VUQI01044427.1:5555-16262 GCA_015106735.1 Paratilapia polleni | reverse complement strand
TAGTGTGATGGTCTGGGGCTGTTTTGCTGCTTCCGGACCTGGAAGACTTGCTGTGGTAAATGGAACCATGAATTCTGCTGTCTACCAAAAAATCCTAAAGGAGAATATCCGGCCATCTGTTTGTGACCTCAAGCTGAAGCGCACTTGGGTTCTGCAGCAGGACAATGATCCAAAACACACCAGCAAGTCCACCTCTGAATGGCTTAAGAAAAACAAAATGAAAACTTTGGCCTAGTCAAAGATGCTGTGGCATGACCTTAAAAAGGTGGTTCATGCTCGAAAACTCTCCAATGTGGCTGAATTAAAACAATTCTGCAAAGATGAGTGGGCCAAAATTCCTCCACAGCACTGTAAAAAACTCATTGCCAGTTATCGCAAACACTTGATTGCAGTTGTTGCTGCTAAGGGTGGCACAACCAGTTATTAGGTTTAGGGGGCACTTTTTCACACAGGGCCATGTAGGTTTGGATTGTTTGTTTCCCTTAATAATAAAAACCTTCATTTAAAAACTGCATTTTGTGTTTACTTGTGTTATCTTTGTCTAATATTTAAATTTGTTTGATGATCTGAAACATTTCAGTGTGACAAACATGTAAAAAAATAAGAAATCAGGAAGGGGACAAACACTTTTTCACACCACTTTATATGTCAGTTTGTATATTATATTTTCAGGTCTGAATTTGTCTAAGAGCTCTTCTTAGTCAAGTCAGCCTAAATCCCTACAGCCTGCAATTTCACCAGGTAACAGAGTTCTTCTGGTTACCAAAGGAGGCCACCAAAACGTCTCCTGCCTCTCATGCAATATTTTTCCTTTAAATTGGAATGGCTGAGTGGAGCTGCTCTGACAGGCAATTACTATACTTAATATTTTTGGCAGACGGAGGGAGTCATTGTTTGGGTCCGTGCACAGTGCATCCCAGGTAGGATCAACTGTGACAGCTGCTTTCTATCCACCATCCTCAAATATTTATCCCCCCAAACCTCCTCCTCCTCCAGCCTTCTCCGCTAAGAGGTGGAAACAAGCCACAATTCAAATGAAAATGAAGACACATGAATATTTTACTGAAACGGTGCAGGCACAATCATGGTCTCCAGGTACAACCACAAGTGGGTCTGACCAGAAAAGGAATGCTAAAATACTAAGTTATCTGTGTCAGCTGAGTTTTTCATTTTTCTAAGTCAGCTCTATTTATTTCATCAGATGTACAAAATGGATTTCTGCCCGTTTGCCTTTCAAATATACACAATATAAACGTGTCCTGCTGAGTCAGCTGGTCAGTATGCTAGTAAAGTAAAGTATGCACAGCACAAGGTGCAATGACCGGTAGTGAGCGTGATTCTACCTCTTAGTGCAAACTGTTTGTGATTCTTATTTTTCCATTTTGTAGAATTCTTTTGTTGTCTTTGTAGTTAATAAAATGGTAATATACAAAATGTTATTGCAAACAAGCTCCCCCTTGCTAGAAAGGCATTCAGCTAGCTGCCTGGTAACTTTTATTTTATAACTATTTGTCAACACTGACAAGGCATCTTGAATGGATGTTCAACCACAGGCATTCACTGTCAAAATATTTGCTTGGATTATTACAGTATAGCTTGATATTAATCTGATCTTAACTCAGTGTTTTCCAAACACTGGCATGTACTCACTCTTAAAAGTCCAGTAACATTTAACTTTAAATTTGATCTGAAAGGAGAAGTACAGTACTGTACAAAAGTCCTGAGATATCCCTCATTTCTTTGTTATTGCCTCCTGTATTATATTTCCATTTGTGTTTGCACATTTCAATAAATTGCTCTGCCTGTTTCCCATTTTCCTAGCAAAATATAGAGTTTGTACAGTTCTAACAAGCTTGAAAGTCAGTATTTGGTATGACCGCCTTTATTCTTCAACACAGCCTGAACTCTCTCAGGCAAGCTTTCTTGTAATTTCTTCAAGTAGTCTTCCAGAATAGTTCTCCAGGCTTCTTGAAGGACATTCCAAAGCTCTTCTTTGGATGTTGTCTGCCTTTTGTTCCATTCTCAGTCAAGATGATCCCACACTGCTTCAATAATGTTGAAGTCTGGACTCTGGGGAGTCCAATTCATGACTGATAGTCTTCCACTGTGTGTTTTTCTGTCTATGCTTTTACTGCATTGGCAGTGTGTTTGACATTTTTGTTTCAAATTGTTATCAATGTGTATGGAGGAGGTCACAAGAGAGTTACAACAGTGTCTACAGCCATCTCAGGCATGACAATTATCACAAACATTGATTCATCACCTGTAGTAGCCAAAGATGATTATGTATAACATAAGATGGTTTCAGTGTCTAATATTCCTTTGTTTGAGTCTGCCCCATCTAGTTGATGGAATTGGTGTACAAAGGAGATAAAGGGTGTGGCTAGAGCAGGAAGACACAATCTTTGACCTCACATCCTCAAGTCTAGGCCTCTACAGACACTGCTCTTGACTTCAGACAATCCTTAGTTAATCTTTGCAATACTTATTTTCAGTTTAGTTTGAATTCCTGGACACTGTATATGTTTATTATTTAAAATAAATACTGCTTTACCTGTGCAACAACTATGCTCTGTGGACCTTGGATTATTTTGGATGTGAAAAGTCAGATATTTGCTCCGCCACTACGAGGACATTAAATAAACACTACACGACCTTTTGCCACTGTTTTTCAGTCCAGTTCCTTTTTCATTTGGCATAACCCAGCATTTTCTCCCTGTTTCCCTTCCTTACAAATGGCTTCTTGACAGCGAACCTTCCACTGAGACATTTCTGATGAGTCTTCTGTGAACAGCAGATGGATCAAAGCCAGATGCATCTCTCAGGTCCTGTGTAAGATCTTTGTTGGATTATTAGTTATTATTAGTTATTTCTACATGACTTTCAGATACCGTTCATCTGCTGTAAATAGTTTTTTAGGCCTGCCATTTCTTCTTTTTCCTTCACTTCTCAGTTTCCTCAAATTCTTTAAGAACACACTGCACACCATACAGACATAAGTTTTCGACTAAAAGCTCTTTGTCAAAAAAACACATAATTTGTTCCCTTTTCTTTCATTAAACAAATGAAAAATGCCAAAGATAACACCATTTGACAAGCATAAAATAAACTTAGCCAAAAAGTAAGGAAATTTGTGTTTGGTCAATTATTTCTTTGTTGTAACAGTGCTTCTTGGCAATAAATCTTATACTGTTGGAAAGCCTGTTTATTTCCTTTTAAATGGTGCCACATTTGTAAGGAAAATGCATTTGTGGTTGAGCAGCAGAGTTGTGTATGTGGTTTGCGTCCATGAAGAACTTGCGAAATCTTCTCTGCCAATGCCAAACAGCTTATTCTGCTATTGACTCTTGTTTGGTGTTGTTTATTGGATTGGATACAGTTCGGTCCAAGATTCTGGAGATATGGGATTGCCTCCAATGATGACAAGCCTTGTTTTTTCAGTGAGGGAATTTCCGCCCCACACCTTCACACTGCCTCCACCAAAAGCTGTTACCCTATCGGTGCAGCAATCAGCATAGCATCCGTGTCTTTTCCACACTTTGACCCTATGATCCAACTGCCCTAGGCAGAATCTGGACATTCCTCCACAATTTCAGGTTCCAGTGCACATGTTGCGCAAACGAGCCTGAATGTGAAGGGCAGTCATGGCAGGCCTCCTGGCAGCCCTATGAGACTAGAGATTGGCTGTGTGCAGTCTGATTGTCTAGGTAGGAACCGTAGGCAGTCTTCTACAGATTTGCAGTCAAGGATTGCAGGGCGATATGGCCGATGGCTCTCTAACTTCTGGCAGGGTGAGGAAAGGTCTTCTTGTGGTGTTGTCTTCTTGGGACGCCCACTTCGCGGCCTGTCTCTGACACCCCCCGTTATATGGAACTTGGCCTTCAATTTGGAGATGGTACTAGGGCTCACTCCAAATAATGTTGAAACTTGGTTTTGCAGAACACCAGCTTGAAGTTGCCCTATGGCACGGGCCTTATCCAGATCAGTCAAACATGGCATGCTTGGAGCAGACACCAACTGACTGCTGTAGTAGGGTCTCACAGGTGCTGCTAATCAGGCACCTGATTGTCAGCACCTGGGGTACCAGAAGCTCAAAACAAGAGTCATTATCTTAATAAGCTGTTTGGCATTGACAGAGAAGATTTGACAAGTTCTTCATGGGCACAACTTACATACTCAACTCTGCTGCCTAACCCACAAATGCATTTTCCTTACAAATGTGGCACAATTTAAAGGGAAATAAACTGGCTTTTCAAGGGTATAAGATTTATTGCCAAGAAGCATTGTTACAAGAAAGAAATAATTGACCAAATACAAATTTCCTTACTTTTTGTACTAAGTTTAGTATTTTGGCACCAACGAGGTGATTCCCAGATTGCTAGTAAAAAAGTGCCTAACGATACAATTTAAAATTGTTTCTTTGCTGTTGTTTGTTAAGTGGAGATACAACACTGGTTAATCCCTTGAGTTAGGTGCCTTTTTTATGTTTGCATGATTTATAGGTCAGTGTTAAGTGGCTTAAAAACAAAATAAATTTCTCTGAAAATGGTCAGGTATAAGGACTGGACTGAAAATGTCTGAAAAAGCAGCCAATATCCAAAGGAAAACTTTGAAAGAACTTCAGAAAGCCTGGAAAATTACTGCTTGAGACCACTTTAAAAATTTACAAGAAACCCTGGCTCCTTGGAAGCAAAATATAAAGAAATGAGACTTAACTTGACTCAAAACTTTTGCACTGTACTGTAGCTAACCACACAAACAATGGAGATCAGTGATTGGTCATTTTGGTATATTCACAGCATTTGGTCTCCCTGAAAGTTGGTCAACTGAACATGCTGCTGCCAACTGACTGAACATCCATCCATCCAGCCAGCCATCCATCCATACATCCATCTTCTGCTACTTATTCTGGTCTGGGTAGCAGGGGCAATTTCAATTCACGTTTATTCATATAGCAGAAATTCACAACACTTCACAGCACTTTATATTGTAATGTTAAAACCCTATAAGGTTAGCGAGAGAACCCCAAAGATGTGACAATAATATGAGCAAGCACTTGGTAACGGTGAGAAAGAAGGTCCTCCAGCAGAACCAGTCTCGGGCAGCCATCTGCTGAGATTGGGTGGGTGATGAGAAAAAAGGAAATAGAGAAAAAAAGGAGAGGATAAAGAGACCAAGAACAGCCTGAGACCAACGTACCCTAATGGCATAATATGGTACTATAAGGTCTTTAAGATATAATGGGACCTGACCATTCAGGACTTTGTACGTGAGAAGAAGGATTTTAAATTCAGTTCTTGATTTAACAGTGAGTCAGTGAAGAGAAGCCAGTATGGGAGAAACATGATCCTGCTTCACTAGGAAGCTGAGAACCTTCAACATGTAGCAGCAACATGTTGGAGATTTTCTGTCAGTTTTTTATGGTGAGCACAGTGTATTTGCTATGGTCTGCTGGTGGAGCAGCATCGGAACTGATGACACCATCAGACTGAATAAACTGATTGGGAAGGCCAGCTCTGTTATTGGTTGTAAACTGGACACATTTGAAGCTGTGGTTGAGAGGAGGTCACTGAAAAAAAAATGTTGTCCATCATGGATAATCTTGACCACCCTCAAACATAATAAGTCTGTTAGAGAAGGTGCTCCACTACCTGTGCAGTAAATGATGCAATGCTGTTTTTATTATATTTAGTAAGCCATTTTAAATTCTGTTCATTTTCTTTTGTTAAATTTGAGATATTTTATTACATAATTATATTATTTGTTAATGTTTTTATTTTAATTTATACTTAACTGGGGTTTTACCTTAAGATAGTTATTTTGTCACTTTGTATTTTATTTTATTGAGCTACATACCATTCTACTTTTTTAAGGTCTTTTGTTGTATGTTTGTTGTGTTTAAATTCATTTTTAATTGCTTTAACAAAGGATTTCCCAAATTTTGGGATTAAGTAAATCTTATTATCTTATTGTCTGGGGCTATAAGAAGATCATCAGTAACTTTCACTAGTGCTGTTTCTGTGCTATGATGAACTCTAAATCCTCACTAAAACTCTTCAAATACAAAAATCATCTTCAAATGATCACATAGCCAATTTACAACAACTCTTTTGGAAATTTTTGATATGAAGGGGAGGTTGGAAATTGGTCCATAATTTGCTACAGCTGGCTTTTTAAGTAACAGTTTAATTGCAGGCTGTGTATATCTTGATGAACATAAATTGATCATATATATCATTGAAACCTTAATAAATGGTAAGACTTTGAACAGTCTTGTAGAGATGGGGTCTAATATATATTGTTGATGGTTTGGATGAAGTAATTATTAAAGTTAGTTTAGAGAGATCAATAGGTGAGAAGCAGTCTAAATAAATAAAAGCATTTATTAAAACTGGTGTACTTAATGATATATCAGTGACTTCTGTGGCAAGGTTGTCATAAATTTTTTTATCTCTAATGGTTAAAATCTCATTTGTAAATGTTCATGAAGTCATTACTACTGAGAACTAAAAGAATACAAGGCTCTTCAGGGCTTGCCTACAGTGCTTAAAAGGAAGCCATATAAAATATGGGTTTATGGGTTTATTTTACAACAGAACACAGAAAATATATCAAATGTTTAAATTGAAAAAATGCAGCATTTTATGAAAAAATAAGGTCATTTAGAATTTGATGACAGCAACACATCTCAAAAGAGTTGGGACAGGGCCATGTTTTCCACTGTGTGTGTGTGTGTGTGTGGGGGGGGGGGGGTGTAATCAGCAAACTTTACCAATTTAACAGATGTTGAGTGAGAATGACAGTTGTTTGTATATAGAGAATACAATAGTGGAGACAAGACACACCCTTGTGAGAACCCTGGGTGATGAGACATGATTATGAATTTTAACTTGTTTCCCACAGGACAGAAAGTTCAAGATCAGTTGACACAGTAATACATTAATACCCATAGCCAGAAGAGAGTTGTACAGCCTGACAGGAATAATGGTGTTAAATGCTGAACTGAAATCAAGGAACAGAACACAGGCATATGTGGACTTAGCTTCAAGGTGTTGAAGAACAAAATGCATGCATAGCGACACTGCATCATCCATGCCCCTGTTAGCCCTGTAGGCAAACTGATGAGGGTCTAAAGAGATGTGGGACAGATGCTTACAAACTAGATGCTCAAAGACCTTCATAATAACTGAATCAAGAGCAACAGGCCTGTAATCATTAAGACAGGTGATGTTACTCTTCTTAGGCGCTGGGATGATCATAGCCGATTTAAAACAAGCAGGTACAGTTGATGTTGTGATTGACCAATTAAAGATGAAAGTGAGTACAGGGGTAAGTTGGTCAGCATTTCAGTGTGAAGTGCTGGTGGTGTCATACTGTCAGGCCATGCTGCCTTACTGATGTTCTGGTGGCAAAGTAGCCTTTTGACCTCATTCTCTGAGATGGTAAAGGGGGTGTGACCATCCAACCTAGGGTGGGGAAAAAAAACCCTGAGTGATCTCCACTGGAGTCAAATCAAGAGTAGAAGTCATTGAGTCTCTCAGGAAGAGAGGGGTCACAGTCCAGAACATGGTGCTTGATTTTAAAGTCAGTGATTGTCTGCAGGCCTCACCATACTCCCTAATTTCATGGTCTGGAGTTTATTTTCAAGTTTGACTCTGTAGGTAGCTTTAGCTCTTTTAACAGTCTTTTGGAATTCATATTTCAGTAATTTGTATTGCATTTTATTACCACATTTAAACACATTGTTTTTCTTTCTACACAGGAGCCTGACTTCCTTACTGAACTAGGACTTGTTGTTACTATAGATGGTCACAGCTTTGGTGGGAAAACATACAGACTCACAGAAAATGATGTAGGACACAACAGAGTCAGTGAAGCTGTTGATATCGACATGGTAATCCTAAACCTACAAAACCTCAGTATTCTCAAAGCTGTCTTGCAGCATGTCGATGGCCAAGGCAGAGCTCTTCTTGACCCTCTTAATCATTGGTTTAGATGTTTTCAGTCTCTGGTGAGTCTGATCACAGCACTATACTCCTTATTCCAAAGTATTGCCAATCGGTGCTCTAATTACCTCATGATATGCCTCTGGTATGGAGGAGTAATACTGGTCCAGAGTTTTATCCAGCCTGGATCTGAGGCTTGTATCTAAGTAGACCCTTCTTCATGGAGACATGGTTGAAGTCTCCCAGCAACACGACAGAGTCTGGGTTGGAGTTTTCCACAGCAGAGATGGGATTGGTCAGTTGCTGTGTAGCTGACGCTGCCATGGCACTCAGTGGTATGTAAACTGCACACAGGATGATGAAGGAGAATTCTCTAGGCAGGTAAAAGGGGATGCACTTAACTGTGAGAGTCTCCAGCTCTGGTGAGCAGCTCAGCTACAGAGTTTTGATGTTCGTGCACCAGTTCTGGTTGATGTAGAAATAGACAATGCCTATCCGCTGCTTGAGAGAGTCACTGGTGCAGTCGGCGCAGTAAAACGTGAAGCCCTCTTGCTGTGAATCAGGAATATTCTCGTTCAGCCAAGTTTCTTTCAGGCAAATGGCAGCACAGTGTCTAAAGTCCCGTTGGGAGAGAGGAATACTGAGTCACCATAAGATGGCGCCATCTTGTGAGCATGCTTACTTTGTAAACTCAGTCTACCTACATCAGGTTGTGATCACAAAATGTGAAGGTATTATGAATGTATTATAGGCTGCGGCTGAGGAGGTAGAGTGGGTCGTCCACTAGCTGGAAGGTTGGTGGCTCGATCCCCCGCTCCCTTAGTGTGCATGTCGAATTATCCTTGGTCAAGATACTGAACTCCAAGTTGCACCCGATGCATCCATTGGAGTGGAAGTGAGTGTGTGAATGTTAGGAAGCGCTTAGGCTTAGAAGAACGCGCTTGTATGAATGTATGTGTGAATGGGTGAATGAGGCATGCAGTGAAAAAGTGTTTTGAGTGCTCAAAACTGAGTATGTTCTATATAAGTACAGTCTACTGAACTATACGTACGTATCATGCATTTGCAATATAAACTGAACCGCTTGCACTATGGACTGTTCCTTTCTGCAAGCTAGACTCTACTTCCTTTGCACTAAAGTACACTTTAAAAGGTACACCCTGCACTATTTTTATAGATTTGATTTGTTACATGTGTTTTTTTTTTGTATTTTGTATTATGTGTTATGTTGTGCGGTGTGTTGTTGGATGTGTCTTGTGGTATATGTGAGCACACCAAGACAAATTCCTATCAACTGTGTTGCTGAAATGGTTATAATAAACTTGAACTTCATACTCTTCATACTTCATAGTATATAGTGTATATATTTGGCAGGTGTTAATTTAAGCATATTCCCTTACAGAAACCAGGTCTAAATAAATTAATATGTTGTCAAAATTTATATATATGTCATATTGTTTAGTTCTAAAGTTGTGGCCAAACGTTTTGGCAGTGGCACCACTTTTGGCCACCACTGTAACATCATATTGAAAAATTCACAATCTTAATTAAGATCCCATATTGGGAATTTGGTTGCACCATAACAGACATTTAGCAGACAAATATAGGTGTTTTGTGATTTTCTGCCTGCATCTCTTCCAACTACAGCTACCAAAATTGTCCTGTTGGCTGTAACTGTGATAATATACGGTCTGAGAAGGTTTGACTGAAAACACAAAAATGCCCTCTGCCACCTTTTTGGCACATTATCGCAGGCACTCTCTGTCTCATCTCCCAATTTAGCCTATTCATTTAGTGGTAGTAATGACTGAATGGATGCAGATTAAAAAAACAAACAAAAAAAACAATAAATGTAATATTAATAGTTAGTTAGTCCTAAGTTGTCTTCTGATGCAGATTTGGAGTGATTATTTATCAAACTGTCTTGCTGACTGGACTCAGCTCAGCTCAGCTCAAATCAGGGCTCAGTTGATCACACGTTGTCTATTTGTTTCAAATCAGCAGCTGAACAAATGAAAGAGCAATCATTTAAAAGTGGCATGTGCTCAGTAAGTCTCTTCATTCATCTGCACCACAGGTCATAATACTGCCTGGAGAAAAGAGGCAAGACAACACTAGCTGACTTTTAATGTTTAGATTAAATTAAGCTGGAATATACTGTTTTGCCTTAGGTGACTTGTGAATGTGTACAGAATTATATTTTAGACCAAATTACTAACTCTATTATACAGTCTGGAACAGGATTTGAATAATGTTCCCCTTTTAAATATATAAATTAATGAATAGTGGAGGACTAAAGAAGAAAGTGCATTGGTATACATTTAACCATTACCCACAGCCCCAATTTCCCAAGCCTACACATATACTTCCAGTTTTATACATACTCCCTGCTACCTGCTCTGTCACATTTGGGGTTTTCTCAGCATACATGGAATAATAGGGAGCAATAATAATGGGCTTCAAACCAAGTGAAATCAGCTGCTCCACTGCCTTCATCCCAAATTCAGTCACGTTTATCATATTCATGAAGAAGTTGAGATGAGCAGAGCAGAGACCAGAGAGGCAACAGAGTTAATTACTCCTTCCAGGAATTTATGGCCACGTGTCTGCATAAATTATTATGATCCAGTAATTTACAATTTTCTTTAAAATTGTGTTGTCTTTGCAAATTTCATCACTTATAGCACTTTTGCACTTGGAATTAATACACAAACACTGATACAAATCCAGGTAAAATCAAACCTCAGCACCATCCCATTTA
>VUQI01044404.1:3117-15501 GCA_015106735.1 Paratilapia polleni | reverse complement strand
CTTTTTGGGGACTAGAAAGAGAGACCATATTTCTCCCATATTAGCTTCTCTTCATTGGCTACCAGTTAAATCCAGAATTGAATTTAAAATCCTTCTCCTCACATACAAAGTCTTGAAAAATCAGGCCCCATCACATCTTAAAGACCTCATAGTACCATACTATCCCAATAGAGCACTTCGCTCTCAGACTGCAGGCTTACTTGTGGTTCCTAGGGTATTTAAAAGTAGAATGGGAGGCAGAGCCTTCAGCTTTCAGGCCCCTCTCCTATGGAACCAGCTCCCAGTTTGGATTCGAGAGACCGACACCCTCTCTACTTGTAAGATTAGGCTTAAAACTTTCCTTTTTGATAGAGTTTATAGTTAGGGCTGGATCAGGTGACCCTGAACCATCCCTTAGTTAAGCTGCAATAGGTCTAGGCTGCTGGGGGCTTCCCATGGTGGACTGAGCACTTCCTCTTCCTCACTTCCTTTCACTCTCCATGTGTTTATACACCACTTGCATTTAATCATTAGTTATTATTAACCCTGTCTCTCTCCCATAGTGTGCCTTTTGTCCTGTCTCCTCCTGCTCTCTTCTGTTTCCTAAAGTTAACTGGCAAAACTGTGAAATATTTTTTCGTATGCATTACATCTTGGTGGGAAACATTACAAACATTTACACCAAAATGGAGATCTGCTTATAAGCGTCATCACAGTTGCAGTATACACTGATAAAGTTGTGTCAGGCCTTGATGCTTACTTTCTCCCCCCAGGTGATAGGATGGAGCAAATAAAGAACTTTTGGGATTCAGTTGAACAAATAAACTTGCATACAGACAAGCTGTGTGTATGTAAGCCAATTCTAGCTTATTTTGCTGTGTGTTCTCCTGTGCAGTCAGCTCTAGGTCTTTTTTAGGTTGAAGTATTGATGGTCAGTGTTTTTTCCCAGAATGCAGCAGTGCAGCACCCTCTGCTGGTAAAGAATGGGAGGAGTACATCCAAATCAGAGGCTTGGTGGAAAAAATCCGCAAAAAGCAGAAGGGTAAGTACATGAACAATATTTTAATCTCACATGAATGAGATTTGCATTTATCCCACAGGCCTAAAGAAATAATGATAGTACTGCTCTTCATTTTGTGTGTATATGTTAAGGTATGTCCATCGTGTTTGAGGGCAACAGGGAGGACCACTTCCCTGACCTGATGTCCTGGGCTAAGGAAAACGGGGCGTCCTGTGATGGCTTCACTGTGGCCAACTTCGGGAAAGAAGGCTATGGCCTGCGGGCCACCAGAGACATCAAGGTGTTTACTTTGAGTTTTGATTTTAGAATAATTTCAGAGTTTCTCTCCTGCTTAACCCTCAAATGACCAAGCGGGATCATTTAACATTTCTTACAGGGATTTTATACTAGGACCGCCAAAGGTGTCATTTTGACTCCTTTGGCATGTTAAAATCATGTAACTTGGTTAAAGTAAAACCCCATGATCTCTTACTTCATGACTTTTCCTAAAATGGGTTTATTTAACATATAGTGAATTTTGGGGTGTGTGGGATAAAAATAAAAGACATTACAACCATTTATACCTAGAACCACAGAGGGACTCATTTTGACCCCATAGAAACCAATGTAAATTAACAATCATGGCACACCTGATTGCCTAGCAACGTGTATTGTTCACTCACATTTTGATATGAAGGCTGCTGTATCATGAGCTAAAGCTAGCTAATTGAGACTGGGTGAGGATTGAGACTGAGGGTAGTGGCTGACGGACATGTGGGGAACTGGGCAGGTTGCTGGCTGTACAGAGCAGTGGGGGGATCATTAGCTGTCCGCATATTAGAGTCCAGAGTGTGGAGAAATAATCTGAGCAAGTAAAGGCTGAAATCCAGAGCAGAGCAACTGAGTCAGTTCTAGGGGGTTTGGAATGTTGGCAGTTAATGGCTGTATTTGTTTTTATTATATTTATACCGTTTCCTTTATCTACAGATATTCTAAAGTGTTGATTTTCAATCATTTTTATGGAAGAGAGAGTTTTGGCATCACAGTTTAACTGTGGTTGGTTGGTTTAGAAAAGATGTATTGCCTGAAACTACGCCTACCACTGGAAACTACCATCTGTCCACATGAGACCAATCAGTACCAGGGAGGTAGTACTATTTGGGTAACTGTGCAATAAACATTGTCCACATGTCCCTGTGGTTAGTCCATTGCCTGTCTGTCTGCTCTGATACTTCATGTTATCTCTGAATTGTGTTCTTGGTCTGTTAGACATGATTCACGGCAAAACATTACAGTGTAGAGTAAATCACATCAAAGCCTATAATGGAAAATTGTAGGATAAGTAGATTTACAAAGTCATGGTAGGAAACATTTTTACAATTAAAAACATTACAATAGCACATAGAAATATACTAAATATATGTCTGGGGTCATAAATGACTTCACTCAGTCATTTGAAGGTTAAAGCACTCCACAGGCTTTCAGTACAATGCAGAATCAATTTTAAAATCAGAAACTCAGAATACCTTTCCCCACCTGTTTGGCAGAGGCTGACCATTAGATCTGTTGTGCTAAATATTACTTAAACTGTGTGTTGTGTGGTGTACAGGCAGAGGAACTGTTCCTGTGGATTCCCAGGAAGATGCTGATGACAGTGGAATCAGCACAGAACTCTGTACTGGGTAAGAAATTAAGATGATATGTTTAGAACCTCATTCTGTTATTTACAGCTGATGAAATATGGCATCTACAGAGAAAAAGAAGAGATGATCAAACTTCAGTTTAGAACATGCTGTTTTACATGTAAAAGAGCCATTGTAGCATACATATATTCTAAAAAGAATTCCAACTCTGCACAGTCAGCCTGTCAGGCTGCTGCAGGATGATGAAGCTGACATGTGTCGGGCTAGTACAATGGAAGAAAACGCATACTTTGTTGGAAAAGTCAAAATGAGCAACAGTGAGTAGCATCAAATGTGGCAGAGAAGATATATGTTTGATTTGGATTTCTAAAGATGGATTAAAAGCTGTGTAATATTTGTTAAAAGATCCGAAGAGAGAAAACACAACAACAAATAAGCTGCTTGTGGTGACATGGGTTGACAAAGGCAAACCCCAGCAGCAGGTGTGCTTTTTTTTTTTTACTAATTTCTCTCTCTTTTTGGTTGCTTTGTGATAGGAATCAGACAATTGTTTGTGACTTTATTGGTGAAGATTTTCAAATGGTTTTATTTGTACTCAGTCCATAGATCTTTTTATTGTTGGTAAACAGCAATGATGTGTGTATGGATGTGCAGTAGCATATCTTTGTATTCCTTGTGGAAAAACAAGTGTTTATACAAAAATAAACATCCCAGTTTTTTGATGCCTACGTCTTTGTACTTTACAGTTATGTCCCTGACAATTGCTATCACTAAATGCTTCATAAAGGCTACAAACAGTTGTTTCCATGCTACTTCTGCTAGCATGCTAATGTTGCTAATGTGGTGTTTTACTGTAATGAAAGTCAAGTGAGAGTATAACCATAAATCTCTGCGTTTTGCTTCATAAGAGCAGATTATTTATTGTTCTGTTGTGTGGTTTTATTTAAGGCTTTCTTAGTTTTATTTCTTTGTTTCTATGTACAGTTGAAATCAGAAATATTCAACCCCCCCAAAGATTTTAAGGATTTATCAATTAAAGTTTTGTTAAAAAGCAAGATTCTGCTTTGGATGACTTTTTTGAGTTGAGTGGAACATAAAATCAACACAGAAAATGCATGATGTAGTATTTGTGTGTAACAGTATATTTTGTTAATATAGCCATGTCACAATTATTCAACCCCATATAATGTTGTTTTGTAAAGCTTTCTGACAGCTTTTATGGCCTAAAGTGGAGTTGAAACATAATTAAGCCTTTGAGACCTCTATAATGATCCTTCATTTGCTTCAGCTGTGATGCATATATAAACCCCACCCATAAAGATATTCAAGGTGAGTTGCAATCATGGGGAGCTTCTGATCAGCTTCCACAAAAGCTGAGAGGAGATTATTTCATCATGCCTGAATGGCCTTGGGTATAAGATTTCCAAAACATTTAACATTCCAAGAGACACCATTGGGAGCATTATAAGGAAGTTTAAAACTCATGGAACAGCTGTAGACCTGCCTGGCTGTGGAAGAAAGCCCAAAATTTCATCAAGGGCCCTTAGCAACTTAGGACAACTAAGAGAAACCCCCATGTGACTGCAAGACACCTACAGGATGACCTGATAAAGGCTGGTACAAGTGCTTCAGTGGCAACTATAAGACATGCACTGAATAAACAAGGACTTCATGTCCGGACTCCAAGACGCACTCCACTCTTGACCACAAGGAACATCAAAAGTTGACTAGCATATGCCAGGAGGAATTTGGATAAGATTACTGAGTTTTGGGAGACAGTTCTATGGACGGATGAAACCAAACTGGAACTGTTTGGACATATGGACCAGCAGTATGTCTGGCATGCGAAAGGCCAGGCTTATGACCAGAAGAATACCATCCCCACGGTCAAGCATGGAGGTAGGTCACTGATGATTAGGGGCTGTTTTTCTGCGGCAGGAACTGGCAGTCTTGATCGTGTACCTGGCATCATGGATTCCCAGAAATACCAGGCCATTTTAAAGAGGAACGTGATGCCTTCTGTTGACAAATTGAACCTTGGTGATCATTGGACTTTCCAACAAGACAATGATCCCAAGCACACCTCCAGATCAAACAAAGCTTGGTTGAGGAAAAAGATCCTGAACGTCCTGGAGTGGCCTTCTCAGTCACCAGATTTAAATCCGATTGAAAATCTTTGTTGGTATTTAAAGAAGGCAGTTGCTGCACAGGAGCAATCAAACATCACTGAGCTAGAGGCTTTTGCACATGAAGACTGGGCAAAGATTCCAATCGAGAGGTGGAAGAAGCTTGTCAGCACTTACCAAAAATAAGAAGTTTTTTATAAAAGTTAGTTATAAAAGCTAAAGGAGCTCCATAAAGTACTGAAGCTGGGGGTTGAATAATACTGCACATGCACATGTGTTAAAACATTTTTGCCATTATCTTTCATCCATTGCTCCATCCATTACTATCATGTCTTTTGAGGTGAAGGGGTTGAATATTTCTGATTGAAACTGTACCTCTGACAAAAAAACTGAGCCACTGTAAACTTAGAATGTCCACTTATGTGGAAATAATTTTAATATTAATACTGTGATTATACTATGAAACCACCAGAATCTTAAAATACCATTGTTTATACTGGGAGATTGCTGAAGTGATTGTCATTCAGTTTGGCATCTTTGCCTCGGACAGAGGACTGGTAAACGTGTGAAATTTTATTCTGGATGTTAAACTCTGTGCTCTGCTGCCTAACTGGACATTGGAATTACCACCACTACAGGTGATCAGAATTTGGGGCTTCATTGTAAGAAAACTCATTTGCATCAGGGTGCAGCTGCACATGACCCGTAGTGATTGCAGACATGCTCTTGTTATGAAAAGAGACAAACCGCCACCGTAATGTGTTATTTAATGTCAAGGTGGATTATCAACAGTATTTTAAACTGTTGAAATTAATTTTCTATCATTGTGAAAATAAATGTATAAAAATATCAGTTGCAGTAATATCTCTGGTCCCTGTAATGTTTCAGGTCTTCTGTACAGCCAGGACCGGATCCTGCAGGCTATGGGCAATGTGACACTGGCCCTCCACCTGCTGTGTGAGCGAGCCAACCCTGCTTCATTCTGGCTGCCATATATCCGCAGCCTTCCTCAAGAATACGACATACCTCTATACTACCAGCAAGAGGACGTGCAGCTGCTGCTGGGAACACAGGCAGTGCAAGATGTTCTGAGCCAGTATAAAAACACTGCACGCCAGTATGCTTACTTCTACAAACTGGTGCAGGTAGGCAGATGCACAACACAACACAAAGACATGGTTTCCTCCATGACCCTAGTCACAGTAGCACAACATAAATGGTACAGAAATCAAAGGCAACAATCTGCTGCCATCTGGACAGTTTTGACCTGATTGATGCAAACGTTCTCTGGAAACGGCAGCAAAGAGTCTTTGACACATTAAAGAAAATGTCATTTTCTATTGTGGTGCTAAATAACAAAAAAACAAGAAAAACCTCTTTACCATAGTACAAAAAGTGAATAGTCCAGATGAGAACACCATGGCTGGATGCTCTGAAGATGGCGTTAATTAATATTTATTCAAGCTTCAGTTAACTTGATAGCAGAGCTTGATGTCTTCTGTTACTAAATAAGTAATTGTTGCTTAAACTGAAGTTTGGAAGCACTTTTTCATAGTTCTTACTGTTGTAGGTCATTCCCTCAATTTTTTTTTTTTTTTTGTTTTTTTTCCTCAGTCTGCATGTGCCTTGCAGGAACTGGAGACTCTCATAGCTCTTAGAACTCTTTAATGTTAGCCTTAAAAATGGAAAATATAACGTGGTGTTTGAGTGTATATCAAGCAGAGGAAATTCTGTGGTTTTTGATTAGGTGTCACGAAATATAAAAAATCTTTGCAAGCAATTCTCCTTACCTTTCCACTACAAATTTACCACAAAGCCAAGCAGTGTAGGTCCATACTTCTACTAACTTGTTCAGTGTGGTTTTCTATGAGTAAAATGGCTCACCTGTGTCTGCTCCATTCTTCGCTCTTGTCCTCCCCACACACAGCAGAGTCTTTCACTAACAAAAAAAAAGTTGAGGATGGAGATAGATGAGTGTCTCTGTACACACAGGTGCATATCTAACCAACAGACAGAAATACTCTCCTGTTTTCTCTCATTTTAAGATGCTGATGAATCGGTGTAGCTGCTCCCCACACGCACATTCATTTCAGAGAGGGCAGATGTGCAAGCATGAACACTTGGGTGCGCCACTACACACATCCATGTCCAAGTGTTGGTTATTTGCAGAGATGCTGACACGACACTATAGCAGTGCAGATTACATTTGATATGAGTCTAATAAGTATATTAATTAATGCATTAACAGGAAAAGCTTAAGAAAATCACCTTGATTGGCATTCCACTGTTGATCACTCTGACAATTGTGAATCCCTGAGATCATTGTCCATCAACACAGCCCCAAAAATGAATAACATTATCTGTTTGTTTAATGCAGCAAAGTTCAACACTACAAACTGCAGCCTCCATAAAGTTGAAGTAAAGAACCTTCCTGAAGGAGGATTTATTGTAGCACTGAATTCTCCACCATGACCAGGAGAGGGAGGCATTGCGTCAGAAATGAGATGGGAAAAGAACGCATCTAAAATTAGCATAGGAGTCCCAGACAGCACTGAACCACAGATGGGCTTCTGTTGTCACAGATGAACTACAGATTATGATCTGATATTTCCTCTCCTTTAGAATTCAGTTGGTTTATAAGCTTCTAATCAGAATGTGATGGATGGCAAAGTGATTTTTTTTTTTTTTTTCTTAAACATCAACATCAGCAGAACCCTTTTTACAGTGAGGAGAAAGATTGTTTGTGAACTTTTGAAGATTGTCACACAAAGACTTCTTCTGTCCAGTTTAATGTGCCAACAAATGGAGTAAGATATAGAGACAATGATTGTATGATGAAATGTTGGTTAACAGCCTCAGACAACAGATAGCAGGATGGTAATCTCAAAATATGCTAATGTTCCTTTATTAATCTAAAGCATGGTGAAATGCCAGCTCAGCTTTGATCAGAACTCTCCATAGTTCTCTCTGAAGTCGGTCTCCTCTTCTTAAATGGAAAGAAGACTTTCTCAGAGAATTCTGCTTCTGTCGGCAGCTAGGTGTTTGCTTTAATTAGATGATGTACAAGAATGTACAACTCATTTTGCATATTCAGGTAACATGGATGAAGGAGACCTATATTTGGCTGAATCTTTTTTTTTTTTTTTCCACAGACCCACATAAAATGGAATGTTACATAGTGTTTGGATATATATTTTTGTATTTTTTGTTATGGGCTGGATGTAAATTAGTCTTTCAAATGCCAGAGCCAACTAAAAGGTAAATGCTCTGGTTTCCTTCAATGGCATCTCCCACTAGGGAGGGGATTGTGTTCTAAACTGCTTAGATTGAAGAGGCGACCCAGTCCTGTAGGTGCTTTAGTCACTGAGCCATCACCGTTATTTTCATGATGGGTTGATCATGGAGATTTAGCTCCACCTTTAGCTGGACATTACCACTCATAGTCGGACTGATTTCTGATCCAAAACTGGGATCGGAGCATCCCTAACAGTAACAGCACAACATAAAATCAGACTGTGTGTAGAAGACCATTTCACCGGTCCACACCTGCTGTCAAGATGTTACACATGTGCTCCACTAATGTTTGCGAACGTTTTGTGATTAACATGTTCCTAATCTCAGCTGACGGATAAACATCTGTCTTCTGTGACAAGGTGACCGTCTCAATTGTTCCCATTAGGCTAACTGATACAGTGTCAAGACACACTGCATCATTTATAAATAGCAGTTGGAATTCATTCTTAGGTTTGTTACAGTCACAAGTAAACCGGAACAGAAAACGTATACACTAACAGCCTCTTCATTAGATACATCTTGCTAGTACTGGGTTAGAACCCCTTTTGCCTTCAGAACTGCCTTAAGTCTTTGTGGCACAGATTCAACAAGGTGCTGGAAACATTCTGCAGAGATTTTGGTTCATATTGACATGATGGCATGTTGGCTGCAGATTTGTCAGATTTATTATTATTTTTATTCTTTTTTTGACCATTCTCTGTCAACCCTAGAGATGGTTGATCTCATCTGAGATTTGATCAGAACAGCCAGGCACCAGCAACCATTCCATATTCAAAATCGCCTTCCTCTCCCATTCTGACGCTTGGTTTGAATTTCACCAGGTCATCTTGACCATGTCTACATGCCTAAATGCGATTGGCCGATTAGATATTTGCTTCATCAGCAGTATAAAACGGCAGTATAAAAAGTGCAAGGTCCATTAAGAGGGAGGGGAAAAAAGTGGAAATGCTTTGTCCCAGTCATGTGATCCACAACGTTAAACATAAAATTTGGTTAGCCATTTGTCAGAGCAACAGTGTGGAACCGTGTGGTCTGTATTAAAAAATGCTACTGGTACTCTGAGCTTGACTTTGTCTATCAGGGGAGGAAATTTTCCCCTAACACACACACACACACCCCCACCCCTCTCAGGGTAAAATGGTGTGGTCACATCATATTTCACCTCTGGAGCTGAATAGCCGCTGCATGCAGTGACACTAATTCATCCCTACAGGTGAGTGCAGAGGATCATGCTTGTCAAGTTAAACAAAGTGACCAAGTTCCCCTAGTCTTATCAGAGATCATTCCAGCACATAACTCGGATGAAAACTGCACTTTTTACATCTGCCTACAACAAATTGGATACTTTCTATGTGAGGTTTAGATGTTCTTACTGTTCATAATATACATATTCTACTGATGTACTGGGTCTTCTCAAGTGTTACCTTGTAAGAGGCCCATTGCTGTGTGGGGGGCTGTTCTCACTGTATAAATCAACATATCAGTCAGCGTGGACGGTCGTACATATATCCAACACACTGGGCGGGGGGGGTTTGAGGATGGTACATTTAGGTCAATTCAATTCAAAGCCAATGTGACAAGCTAATTTTCCAGTCCGGTCATCTGAGGAGGGAGGAGGAGGAGGTGGGACAAAAGTGTCTGTGACACACCTTCACGAGTCCTCCTCGCTCACTCGCCATGTCAAGCCAAGTTCAACCCAGAGCTCTGTGGGTGTTTTTAGTCATGTTATCCAGACACAAATCTGTTGGCACTGTTACATTGCGGTGACTTGCTTTATGTTTTCAGAAGGAATTTAAGTCCCCCAAAAACTTTAAAACAAATGTAAAACCTGGCTTAGAATTAGGCTATGGTTAGGTTGAGGTTTAAAGACTGGCAAGTAGTGGTTAGAATTGGGGGGTAGGATTAGGGGGTAGTTGTCACACACACATTCATGTTCCATTCACTTCAGAGAAGTAATGGAAACATGACTCAACATCACAAGTTGTTTAGGAGGTGTTGCGTTGGGGGGTGTTGAGTTCTCATGGATCTTGATCGTCATGGAAAATGGGATGTTGTAGAACTACAAATTCAAAACTCAACTGGTTTGATTTCTTCCAAATAAATATTACTTGTTCCATTTAAATGGAAGAAAATATTTTGGCCAGGAATAAAAGCAAAAAGACATACAGTGCTATTACCTTTATTTTTATTTTTTTTTATCATTCATTTTTTTCAGGGATGTGAACCACTGGTTTTAAGAAGGAACAGCACTGAGTAAAAAAAAAAAAAAACTGTCAGTGCCTGTTGCAACGAACTTGCATTTCATCACATGGCTTTTGTTAATCTTGCTTGTAAGTTTACAGTAATGTGACTTGTCAACTTCAGTATTGTTTGCATTACCTGACTCTGCTCTGCTTCCCTCCATGTAATGGCTTAAGACTTCAGCTTGGTACTTCTTTGGTGTCACACAATATGTAGAAACCATAGTCTGCATATAAAAGAAGGGTATAGCCACAGCGACATTACCCATTGGTTTTGAACTTCACATTTTGAAGCCTCAGTGTGTTTTGGCTGCCGACTTGTTGGTTTTTTTGGAGCTAGAAGGATAGAATTCTAAGTTACAGCTAACACTAGCTAGCTTGGTTAGCATGCTACATCCGTAAACTGTATGGGTGCCGTGCACAGACTCGCATATCTGCTAATTGGTGCTAAGTAACGGGTAAATAAAATGCTATAATTTCATTCGCACAAACGGATTGGACTGATTCTACGTCACAGCAAGTCATATTGTTTATCAGACAATTCAATTAAAAATGCTCCAAACAGCACCGATGGCATAAATGCAGTGGGAAGGTCCAGTTAAGTGAATCCAATTAGCAGAGGTGAGACGTATCAGACATCTGTCAGCTACAGTTGCCTGTGTCGGGACAACTGTCAGTCAAAGCAGCTACACCTTCAACTTTAAGCCTTACCACTATCCAAATGAGTTATAGGGGGAGGACAAAAAAAATGATATAGTTGTTATGAAGGGGGAAACTATCCATTAGAGGCCGTAACTGTTTTTATACAAGCTTGTAAACATGCCTTTTCATGATGTGACGTTGAAAATTTTAATATGGGAGTCTGTGGAAATGGACTTTTTTGGAGCCAGCTTCAAATGGCCATTAGAGGAACTGCAGCTTTTTGGCAAATCCATGTCGGCTTTATTCATCAGCCCAGGATGAATATGGTCAGGATGTGGTTAGCTTAGCATAATGACTGGAAATGGGGAAATGGCAAACCTGGATCTGTCCACACGTAAGCACAGAGGTGGCATCTAAATTAACAAATGACTGATTTTTGCATTTGTATACACCAAAAGACTACAAGTTTAAGTCTAAGTCTTACTGTTTAAAACAAACAAGATTGGTACAATAAGACTTGCATCACCTGAATAGTTTATCACATTACTGTGAGCACTGATTATTCAAATGGATGTCTATGCTTTACTTAGTTAAAACAATAAGAACAGTTTGGACAACAGATATAGTAGGAACATGTACACTGATTCATGTGCTCTGACCAGCCTTCTGTTCCTCCTGTAAATGAAATTCTCTGAGATAGTCAGAGCAGCAAGCCACTGGAGTCATTGACAACAGCGAAGTAGACTGTGGTAGCTGGATAGCAAAATGACTAATGTAACATGTTAATATTTGTTACTTTTTAACCTCAGACTGTTTGTTCAGAATGGAAAGTAGACTGTGGGTAGTTGAAGTATTAGAGCTTTTCCATTGATGAACCATAGATCAGCCTCACAGGTCCACCTCTCACTGAGCAGTGTTACTACTCTTTCTTTTGTTGTTCTGTCTTTACATCATTCTTACTCTTTGCCCCTTAATCCATGTTCTTTCCCTCTTTCTCCTCCTCTTCATTATGCATTCCACTGCACTCTCCTCATCTTCTGCTTGAGCTCAGGACAGTTTGCAAATGGCTCTGCTAGGTGGTGGCTGTGGCTTTAAATGGAGGAACCAGTGGCATCCATGGACACACGTGTGCGCACACACGGATTCAGGCCCAAATTGATGAGGCAGATTTATGACGGCTGCTGGCCACAACAAATTAAGTTGACAGTGATGTATGTGGGGGGTCGAGTGTCATACTGCACTAACAGACCACACATTCACACACACACGCCCCAGTGGTATCCCTATACTCCCAGTCCTTCTTGTTAGGCGTCCCTGTCAGGCAGCCCCCCTCCAGCATGCCTACATAATGAAATTCGGCATACTGATTTGTATTTTTTTTCCTTCTTTTTTTTTTTTTTTTTTTTTTTTTTTTTCTTTTTTTTTCTTTTTTTTTTTTTTTTTTCTTCTTCTTTCCCACC
>VUQI01044399.1:23188-41767 GCA_015106735.1 Paratilapia polleni | reverse complement strand
ATGCTCATTTGTTAAAAAAAAAAAAAAAAAAAGTAGTTGGATGTGTCAAAACATTCTGCTGCTTATCTCAGCAGCAAGAAAATGTTCCTTTTTCCCTTCACAGTCTAAAAGGTTCTTGTTTTATCCATCTGGTGCTGCAGTCTGGGCCCAAATGGCCGATGACAAGATACTGCCTGCACTGTGCGCTCTACGGAGGGAGACAGAGAGATGAAGAGCCAAAGAATCATACATAAGACGAGGTGGGTGGGTGAACTATGTCCTCCACTGAGTGATCATCATAAGTCATCACGGCCTGTCCGGTGATCATCAAAAACAGAGCATTTGGCCCAAAGTGTTTCAGCTCAGTCTGATGGTTTTACATCTATACTTGGTATCTGGCATGGTGCAGCATACACAACATGTGTGTTTGATTATATCAGCAACAAAATGCTTTTCAGGAAATGTTTTAGGAGGTTTTTTTTTTTAATTTTTTTTGCTTGGCCTACATAGAACTATTTAATGGGATTTGCCTTTGAACTGCTTTCTATATGCTTCACCACAAAAATGCATTTGTACTTTGGAACAGCCGTTACATTCAAAACAGTGAACTTTAATGGATGAAAAAGATGAATAAATTAACACGGGGTGGTCAAGATTTTTGAATTTCATATTTGTGCCCAGTTAACTTCACATATCATGAGACCCACTCCCTTGTCCAAAGGTACCTGCAGTATCTTGGACAAGTGGACATGTTGTGCACGAATCTTTGCTTCTGACTAACAATGCAATGTTTTTAGCAGATGGTACTCAAACCTGCTAAAGTTCAGACAAAGCTGACAGTGACTCAGCATGTGTTGAAATAACAAGCCAAGAGTAACATCCAGTGGAAAGCAACATAAGCGTCTGCAAACTAGGGTAACCAGCTTCTGGTTTCTGAGTGATATATAAACTTAAGAGCACCATGAGTCCTCTCAAACCTAGTTGACAAATCAATAATGGAAATAACCAATGCTATGTGGATTCAACAGTGATGTGTCAAACTAGTCTAGTTCTCTCTTAAAAAAATAGAACATTCATGAAAATAAATATCTCAAAAAGTGTGCCTTAAATAATTTTATCAAGATTCCTTGTATTCACTGCCTGATAGCATTGATTTCCTTTAATGTTTTTCAAGAGAGACATTGTACCATTGCTGTATTAATGCAGTTTATTAAATAACTTTACCAGTGAAGGTTGAATTTTAAAGTCTTTATGTGCAGTTGTAGTGAGGAACTATTCAGCAGTTGTGGATTATGTAAGCTTGTTGCGTGCCCACTTCTCTACAACCAGTTGTAAAAACAGAACAGTTGTTAGCAGCCTTGAAAAACTGGCCAAATGTTCAGGATTCTGACTGTAGCACATGTTTAATACAAGCAAATCCTTGTGATTCTCTCCTCAAACTGCCTGCGTGTTTCAGCGTGTGGAACATTCTGGCCTTCCTGAGCAGAACTAAAGGCTAATTGGCTCGGCAGGTTAACCAAGGCCACTATATGACAACTCTCTCCACTCTAAATCCTTCTGAAAGACAAACCTGAATGACGAACATGATAAAACTAGCCTTTCAGCTTGACAGGGCCTCTTTGAGCAGGTGTTTTAGCTTAAACTCTGCAGAAATGAACAATGGCAATGATGTTTAACACAGACGCAGAGGATTTCTGTCCTAGAATGGTATTTCCCCTTTTCTTTCAAAGCTGGAAGCAATTTTAACAAAGTGGGTTTGCCAACTCTGTCCCTCTGTTTCTCTCCCTACACTCATAGGCATATCCTATATCACAGTATGTCTGTAATGCATATGCGCACACATATATAGATCTGTCTACACACACACAGTTCCTGTAGAGTATCTCTGCTTCTTTATGGCCTCTGTAGCTCTCAGGGTTTCCCTTTGATCTGCTTGATATGTTTCTGTTTCAAAGACTCATTTATGGCTTTTGGACAGAAAAGGAGAACAGAAGAGGATCAAGGAATAAAGTGAATGAACTTGAAGGTTTAGAGATCAATTCAGGAGTCTGAGATGGTCTTCTGCCACATCACAAGATGATGCACTCGTACTGTTTTCATTTAGTTCTGTTTTCAAAAGTCCAGTGTTTTAAATTGTGTTGCTGAAGAAGCTGCAAGACTGATGAACATTTGCTATAGTTATTCATGGTCCTGTGAGGATGATGCTTGGTTTTATTTTAACACATCTTGTGCCATTTGGATTAAATTTTGACTTAGTCTTAGACTTCTGGAACAATGTCTTTTGGACAGATGAAACCAAAGTGGAGATGTTTGGCCATAATGCACAGCACCACGTTTAGAGAAAACCAAACACAGCATATCAGCACAAATACCTCATACCAACTGTCAAGCAGGGTGGTGGAGGGGTGAAGATTTGGGCTTGTTTTGCAGCCACAGGACCTGGGCAACCTTGCAGTCACTGACCATTGAGTTGACCATCAACTCCTCTGTATTCCACAGTATTCTAGAGTCAAATGTGAGACCATCTGTGTGAGAGCTAAAGCTTGGGTGAAACTGTGTCATGCAAAAATGAGACAATGATCCCAAACACAGCAGCAAATATACAGGAGAATGCCTGAAAAAGAAAAGAATCGAGGTGTTGCAATGGCCCAGTCAAAGTCCAGACCCAAGTGAAATGGTGTGGAGGATGTTAGAGTACTGTGCATAAATGAATACCCACAAACCTCAATGAATTGAAACAACATTGTAAAGAAGAGTGGGCCAAAAGTCTTCCACAATGATGTGAGAGAGTGATAAAGTCATACAGAAAACGCTTACTTCAAGGTATTGCTGCTAAAGGTGGTTCTGCAAACTGCTGAATCATCGGGTGTACTTAGTTTTTCACAGGACTCTCTGTAGTACTGTGATTTTTTTTTTTCCACATGACTGGAGCTCATCAAATATTGGCTGTACTTCCACCAAATGTTATACAGAGATGTATTCAATTAGCTGACCAAAGCTCATTGAGCACACTATGAAGCTGTTAAAATATTATTTTCTTGTGCACCATCTTGTGCACAACATATATGTTTACAGGGACACATCAAGCTGTGATTTAAGTTATTGCATACCTGCTCTGCATTTCCAAATTGACCTCAAAGATAATCCAGAAGCAGCTGCCAATTTGACACACTTCTAGGACTTAAATTAAAATTCAAACACATCCACCAGTTATCCATGTAATAACCCAGAATAAGATGTAACTATTTATATTATTAAGAAAAATTAATGGCGTGAGATTTGTTTCCAAATCCAAATTACTCTGACAAAGTCAGAACAGTCTCTGTGGAAAATGAATTGTAGTTTGAAAAAAGCACCTTATTTTACGCTTTCCATATTCTCAAACAGAATTGTATATAAGGAATTATATCTATTAAGTTATAACTTGTTTGATGGAAACCTGTATGAACAAATAATATCTACAAAATTAGACTTCAGAGTGGTCTAGTTTGTATGTGACCTGGTTGCTTTAGATTCATCAGTTTAATCCTGAGGTCTCTGTAAGGCAGTGCAGGAAGGGACTGAAGCTGAATATTTAATAACTACATGTTGTTTCATTGATTGCTTGTGAAATGCTGTTAGCCCAGTTATTGCAGAAGCACGGGCATCCACTCTGTGCACCAGGGAGGGTTGGTTGTGAAAGAACACGGGTGTTCTCCATGTGACACTGTGTGCATGCTTAAATAAACAGACTGACAATTGGAAATGTATGCTTTTTTGCTGTTTCATTTTATACAATTTTTTGTATGCAGAGGGGCAAACAGCTTAGTGTAGTTTTTTTTTTAATTTCTTCCTTTTGTTTTCAGATTAAACAATGTGCAGTGTGTTAACTATAGTACACATAGTGATTTAATCAAACTTGGATTGCAGTTTTTTTGCTTTTAGTTTTACCAGTAAGCTAAGCTATTTCCAGCTCAACTGCTCATTAATTCAAATATCTACTCAGCCAATCACATGGCAGCAACTCAATGCATTTAGACATGGTCAAGACGACCTGCTGAAGTTCAAACTGAACTCAGAATGGAGAAGAAAGGTGACTTGAGTGAGTCTGAATGTGATGTTGGTGACAGAGATTAGAGGAGAATGGCCAAAGTGCTTTGAGCTGATAGGAAGGCAACAGTAACTCAAATAACCACTCATTATAACCAAAGTATGCAGATGACCATCTCTGAACACACAACACATCGTACCTTAAAGCAGATGGACTACAGCAGCAGAAGTCCACACCGGGTGCCACTCCTGTCAGCTAAGAACAGGAAACTGAGGCTACAGTTTGAACAGGCTCCCCAAAATTGGGGTCCAATCCAGTACTATTAAGGTATACCTAATAAAGTGTCCAGTGAGTGTATATTTAAAGGAATAGTTTAATTTCAGGATGATGCATCTTAAGGGGGCCTCTGGTTGGTGTATAAAACATTAGCCTTTATAGAAGAGGCAAATATGCACACCCCAAAAGCATGTCAGTTTGAGACTAACCATGTATCAGGCTATCCTTAAAGACCTCTGCACAGGGTGCACTCGAGGTTATGGGAGGCACTGAAGGGGCCACAGGTTTATGGTCTATGTTTATTTAAGGTGAAACCGTCACTCAGTTTACATTCCTGCTTTCAGATGGGACTGAATGGACAAGCAGGACTGATTTATTTTCACAGCCAGTGCTGAGCTGGACTGTAAGATCTTTTATTTTTTGGGTGCAGAGAGTGGATCGTCATATAAAAAGCTTTATTTGGTGTCAGTGGGGAAAAAAAACAAAACTTTACAGTCACTCACAGAAGAACAATTCAGCCTAGAGGTGAATGCCATTTAATTTGTCATAAGCAGAGTTATTTATTTACCAAAGCGAGTTAAAGTTTCTGTGACTTACAAAAAAATAAACACTATGGCTATTTGATTTAGGTCTGGACAATGAAATTTACTGAAATAGCTACAAGGACAAGAAAAATGTGCTGGGTTGTAAGAATTAAAAGAAAAAAAAAAAACTCAGTGTAGAGCTAAACTTTAGCCAGTGAGGACTTTTTTTAAGCCCAGTGTGGGTTTTGAAGAATATTCCACGGAGCAGTCCTGCTGTGCTGTTGATTGAATGCCTGTATTGATAAAAAATGAAAAAAAGCGAATGTGTGTCTGTGTGTGTTAGAGTCGATCACATTTAGAAATATGTGGGAATGTGTGGAGAATGTCTAGCTCTCAATGGATTGCATTGAGAGCTAGAAATGGAAGTTGGGCCCCCTGGGAACCTCTGTCTGCCCCTGCTCCCTGACTGCCTGACTGTCCCCTGATCACATTAAATATTTATATGACATTTGACACAAAAACAGCATTGGGAGAGACAGTTTTCTTGGAGGGGTGATACAGGCTGTGCCCTGAGCTGTATGGGACACAGTAACACATAACTGGACTGCCAGCCAGGCTTTGCTTTGACTCAGGACCCTGGGGTGTCTGCCATCTGCACCCTGGCATCAATACATGCTTTATACACATTGTGTCATAAAGCACCATCAGGGATGCAGTTACTGCTCCTCTGAAGATATTACCTACTCTCAAGTATAAAGTCTGACTGTGACCTGAGACCCATCTTAACACTCTCAGGTACTGTTAACAGCATCTACAGCACTAATACCCAGCCAGGGGTGCATATATCCCAACTTGAAATGAAGTTTACACAAAGACTGTAGAGTAGCTCCGTTTTAAAACAAATAGAAATTATTTCTTATGACCCTGTCCAGGGTGTAGCCCTTCTTTTGCTCGATTACAGCTGTGATAAGCTCCATGCCCCCATGACCCAAAGCTGCATAAGCAAATAAGAAACAGATGGATGGATGAATGGACTTGAACTAAAATTATTAATACACAGAATAGGGCTGCATAATTAATTTAAATTTAATCTTGATCACAATTTTGGCTTTCCACGGGTAAATGAACATGATTGTCTGATACTGAAAATGCGTGCTCTGCGAATAGAATGCAAAGCAAAAGCAAATCAAGTGCTCACTAAATCACCACCTGATGGCGTGCCTGCATGTGCCAATCATAGCTGTTCCCTGCACCATGCAGCTTGAACTTTCTGGAATGCACTTGACGGCAGTGACATACTGAAGAGAGCAGACTGTCGAAACAAAAATCAAATGTCTGGCATGGCAGAAGGCGAAGAGCTTGACCCTAGAAGCGAATCATCAGCCGCTGTTTGGAAATACTTTGGGTTCAGGGTAAGTGATTTTAACCAAGAACAAAAGCAACGAGTGCTGTAGAGTCAAAGCAACACAAATAACTTATTCATTCAACTTATGATGAATGAATGAAGGCCAAGAAAAACAATGCAGTGGCTGTTAACGTCAATCATCCAACATTAACGCAGACGACCATAAAAGTGAGCCTGTAAACCACATCTGCATATCAATCCAGCTCACAAAGACGCGGCAAAATCACCAACGCAATCAAATTACATTTGTCCAGTTAACTTACTAGTCAAAAGCTGCTATCCCCTCCCAAAATTATTTTTCCAAAGTGGCAATACCTGTGCTGTACACAAAACATTGCAGGGAAAATAGAAAGGGATCTGCTGTCGAGTACTTCCCTTCGAGTTTTATTCACATCCATCATGCAGGTAAAATAAATGAAGTGAAAGACTTTATATTTTGCACATAGGTTAGATGAATAAACACCTTATCTGTCTGCAATAAGGTGCAAAATCAATGAATAATCCTGATAAATAATTGTGATCTCAATATTGATCAAAATAATTGTGATAATCATTTTGGCTATAACTGTGCAGCCCTAACATAGAGGGTTTATGGAAACTAACTACCAAATTAATGGAGATGTTTTAACAAGATTTAATAGATATATTTAGAAATAGACTGAGAGTTAAAATAGGTACAGCGCTTAACATTAGACCACCTGTCATAAAAATGAGTGCTTTAATGCGGACACTTTCCTTTGCAGCGAGCTCTCGACGTTTTACCATTTTGAACAGAAGTGAAGAATTTCAAACTGGTTTTATAGCCTAAAAAACTGAATTGTTGATTTGTTGGTTGGTAGATGAGCCATTACATTAAAGCATTTATTACTTTTCTTGTTAGCAAACAGCTTGTCCTAACCTGTCAGTTGGCGATGAGCAAACAGTGTACAGTTAGTGTATCGGAGCTTTTAAGCTATGAAGATGAGAGCTGCAAGACTCAACCAAACTGGCCGCTCTGGGTCCCTAAACCAAAAAAACAAACTAAAAGATGCTGAAATAATTTGTACAACTGAAGAGAAGATCAAATATAAGTGAATACACCCTGTGGTTTTGTCACTATAACCTTTTTAAAAACATTTAAAAGCATCCTCATTTTTTCCACTGTTAGTGTTAAAGCTCTGATCATAGCACCTTTACAGGAACATAAAAATTTGATTTCAATCACTATTTTCCATGGATATAGCTAAATAGATACCTAGCGGGTGATTTATTTATTTATTTTGTAATTCATCCATTTGGATACTAGTAAGGCATAAATTAGGGGTGTTGCCTCTTTGATTCACAGGACTGCCAACACAGGGAGTTGTAGCTGGGTGCTAGGACTCACCTCAACTACTCTGAGTCATTGAACTGGCCCTCTTGACCATTTACAGTGCTTAAGCTTTATTTTGATAGAGATTTAAAGTATTTTATAAAGCACTTTTCCTCCTTTATGTACAGTGCTTAACAAATTTATTAGACCCCGTCATAAACACGAGAAAGACCATCCAACATAATGCAGCGCTTTAATGCAGACTGTTTCCTTTTCCACGTTTTACCATGTTGAACAGGAGTGAGGAATTTCAAACTGGATTCACGTTTTTATACCCAAATTTGAGCTGGCACACTGGACTTCTCTGAGAAGTCAGAAGTTAATCAAGCATAACATTCAACCACTAAAACTAATTTTTCTGTTCAGGAATGCAAGTAAATAACTTTAATTTGGTATCTACATCAAAAAATAATAATAATGTGCTGTACTATTTTTTCTGCTTTTTTGTAAAACTGTAAAACTGAAAATTCATGGACAACAACTATAGTTATCTTTTAGCACTGAAAATCTAATTTCAATTCAAGAGCTTGCACATACTGGTGGATTGACCATTACAGATACATAAAAAATGAGTTTGGTAATTATCATTACTGTTAATGGCATAAACCTTACATTGGGTGGTGGTCCAACAAATTTGTTAAGCAGTGTAGGTAAAAAAAAAATAATACATATACTGAATAGTTAGTGAACAGGAAACTATACAGTATGGTTCTTTTGTTTACAGAAAGCTATACTGTAACAGAATGGAAAAAAAAACCTAACAAAATGGATACATTGTAAAAAAAAAAAAAAAAAAAAAAAAAAAAAAAAAAAAAAAAAAAGAAAAAATAAAAAAAAAAAAAAAAAAAAAAAAAAGTCAAAGTAGTAGATAAAGTGTTGAACTCCATACATAAAATAACTGATAAATATTTAAAAGTAAAGCCAAAAGTAAAACACCTGGTAGTTATAGTTAAGCTAGAAGATATGTAAGAAGATACGTAAGATATGTAAGATATGTAAGTAAGAAATAACCCATTGGCAGCTATTGAAAATTAGTATAGCAGTCTTATTGGAGAGTGCTGTGAAGATAAAGACAACAAAAATTGGGAACCACTACTCTACAGAATAAATTATCTTTATCTGGCTTCCTGTTCTTCTGCATAGAGACTATTGGGACTTTAAACACCTTTGCTTTTAAGTTCAGCTCCTGGGTATTGGCAGGAAATTTCTCTTGCTCAGGATGCTGATCAGTGGTGTATAATGTGTATTATCCTCTGTAAGACGTATTAAGGGCTTATTTCGGTAAGACACTCCAGCTCTTTAAATCAGAAGCCAGCCTGCTTGCTAGCTATCTCTACCATCTCCATTCAATAAAATGGCCACCAAAGCCAAGAACATTTTGGCAGAGACTAGAAGGCTTTTTTTTTTTTTCCTCCATTATTCTAATTGACTTTAACCGGTAATCAATATTTACGGCACAGGCAACCTAAAGGCTTGGAGGACTAAGCGTTTCTCCCTCTTTTCTCTTGCATTTGATTTGATTAAAACTACAGCCAGAAGGAAAGAGTGCTTCCTGGTTGTACTGTAGCTCAAGACAATGTGGGATTTTTTTTTTTTTCTTTAGCATCATAATGTGACAACTGTTCACCTTCCACTGTACTTCTGGAAGAATGGGTCTTTAAAGAAACCTAACTACATAGTAAACTGAACAAGCTACTGAACACAATCAGTAATTGACATGTATTGTTTATAAAATGTAAAGGGCTGCAATCAGAGAATGAAATGAATGGGCTGTTAGAAAGAAAAAAGAAAGTGAAATGCGTCGACAAAGATGAGAGTGTGAAGAAGAAAAAGGGTAAGTGGGATGAGGAAAGAGAGGAATAAGGGTCGGTGAAGGAGAAGAAACGGTGAGAAATCAAGTCTCCGGAGTGTGAAAGGCCAACAGCCCACGCTGTGATTCCATCTGGCCTCCTCGCTCAGCGTGTGTGTGTGTGTGTGTTTGAGCGAGTGGAAAAGCGCCAGCGCGAGACATGACCCCATATACGTGTTTGTGTATGTAAGCGCAAGGCTGCATATGTGTGTTTTTGTGCGAGTACATGCTTGCTCGTCTGTGTTTGCTTGCAAGTGCATGCAAGCGTGCATACAGTCCCAGTGTGTGTTTGTGTGTGTGTGATGTCAAGATGAAAGTGTCCACAGCCCCTTGGTGCTACAGTGTGTGTCATTGCCTGACCTGTATACAGGGACTGAAATAAGTCAATGGGGACACATCTGTGATACTGACGATACATGAGATACCCGGAGGTACATAGTGAGTGGGTGAAAAACTTCAACTTGAATATATGAGCTTTGTTGTTTAGAAAGTTGCTTCTTAAAGCTGATCTGCAGCTTTGAAAACCAGAGGCATACACTGACTTTTTAACAACATGGGTTTCTTACACAGTACTTGAAAGAAAACCATGCTGTATATGCACACAGACAAATCAGTCTGGCTTATTATATTTGGAGTCGCCGAGATTTTTCCATTTGGTCAAATACAGATTGGATTATTGCATCTGACTGGATCAGTAAAACTGAGTCAGTTTCTACAATTTAAAAATGAAAAACAATACCAAGAAGAAGCTTAAAAAAAGGGGAAAAGGTGGGTATGTATTTGTACTGTATACATTTTTACTGTTCATGCTAGCACAGAATTTGGAGTGTATACAGTGCAGTGCCAGATAGCACAAACAAGCCTGGGAACACTAACTATCGAGGGAGCTAATTATGTAAATAGCTTACAGAAAGTTGGCGACCTCAAAAGAATCTCTTGCATTTTACAGTGCTTTGCCCTTTTGGCCCAATTCGCCTGGCAATAGTAAACATCCGCACTCGATAATGCTTAAAACTGCATTTAAAAAAATAAATTAAAAAAATGCAAGCCTAGCACCATAATCCCCTCTGCATCAACAGCAAATGGTGATAAAACAAACAGCTCTTCAAATCCCACTGAAGCCTCTCTTCCTCACTCCCCCAGCTTCGTCTTGTCCCTGAATATCCCCTGACCCATTTCAGGCTTTCGCTGGAGACAGTTTACACTGTCTTGCATAAAAGGCAGTCTGGGGTAGTTGCTGTAATAGTGTCAACAGTCTGAGGGGGTGATCTGCCCGAGTTTACAGAGATGTGAAGAAAACTGTTAAGCATTTTGAAAAAAAGAAAAGAAAAAGTGTCAGTTTTTTTCATTTTCACTTAAAACCAAAGCTATTTGTGTAGGCTTATAGATGTGTAGTCCCATTTTCGAGTGATTTTTTTGATCATGAGTCACACTATGCGGAGCCACTGCTGTACAGTCTGTATTTTTGAAACAACTTACCTAGACAGATGGAGTTTCATTTATGTGTGTATGGAAAATGAGAAATGCGTTAAGAAAATATATTCACTTTTATGATCAATTTAAGGTGTAACTTAAGATTGAAAGGCCTGTTCTGTCTGTATCATTGGTAAGCATGCCTATCATCAATGTCACTGTGTACTGACCACATAGTATAAAAGATGGACGTAGCTACCATGATATCACCCACTGGTTTCTGATGTCCCTTTTTGAAGTCTCAAGATGAGCGTTTCTACTGTCACCATCTTGGTTGCAAAAAAACTGGATGTGATGAGGAGGGGAGGGTCTGACTGTGAAACCACATGCTTACTGGCTAATGACTTGGTAAGTTGTTAGCCAGTGAGCATGCAGTTTCATACCACAGATATTGTTGAAACATATTATGTCCAAGATTTACAAAATACATTTAATTCTTTGTTCAGTATGACCCAAAATGAGTGACTGAGCCCATAAACTCAGCAGGAAAGTGTTCACAGAGGTCAAGACACAAAGCTGTTTTCCCATCGACTTCCATCGTACTGGAAGTCTTTTTGCAGCCACAGCCATCGACATCTGGTGGGTTTTAGACAGAATGCAGATGTAAGGCACTTCTGCATTGGCTTAATTTTTCTGACCTGGAAGCTACATCCATGTTTTATGCTGTCTGTCAACACTTTGGATTACACTTAAGTATCAATACAGCAAAGTGAGAAGTTAAACCACTCAAGGCCAGCAGAAGTATTTAGTTGCTCTTTAAATTCTGGGTTGAAAGATATTAACAGAACACGAAACAGAAGGCTTATTTATGGAAGATCGAAAATGCGAAAAATAAAAAATCCTCAAACTATAGTTTTTAGTTTCTTTCTTTTTCTTAAACTGTTTTATGTTGATTCTGTTGTAATTTAAAAAGACTGAACTCAAACTCACTGTGGATCCTAGTAACTCAGGTTGTCTGAGTTTTCTGTGGTTACAGTCTGATCTACTGCCACTTAACATGTGTCTGTAAAAGCTTGCAGTTACTTAAAACTAAAGATGACAACTCTTAGTAAACATATTTTTGTAACTTATTTTTTCTTTCCTGAATCTCAAATGCTAATTTGAAGTGCCAGTAGTCACTAGCTGGCTCAGCTGAGATGAATTCATTAGTAAACAGATTTCAAATATGTTGCCAAAAAGTGTTGGCAGATGAACATGACAATCAAAAGCCAATGGTTTCATCACCTCCTTCTATAGCTCCTCCAAACCCCCGATCTGCCTCGGATTGACATTTATTTATTTTAGTTATTGGCACCACACACACACTGGTCCAGTCTGGTTCTGTAAAGCAGTGACCTTCCTGTGGTATGTCATAGATGAGTTACAGGAAGGAGAAATATGGAAAACTGGCTGAAAAGCGAATACAAATAAAGACATTTTGTCTGCTCTCAGGTGGCCCTTTAAAATATGTCTTTCATAGCAACCTAAAATGACATGAGTACATCTTTAATGCGACCATCTGAATTCAGTGAAATCCAAAGAATTTCAGTGTGCTGATTTGCACAGTCCAACCAGATGCTGCCGGAAAGATTTTTCTTTTTTTGCCTGGTGGATCCAGACAGAGTGGCCTTTCACTGGGCTGCAGTAAAGAACGCCTGCCTCCTCCAGCTATTCATTATCTTAAGTGTGTCTGCAGCAGACAGTGAGCGTGGAGCATTCAGATGCATGATGGGAAGGACTGCTGAAACCAGCTTTTCAATAGGGAAGCTCTCACAGGACACTATTAATGAATGAGAGGATGAGATGATGCATCTGACTGAGATGACTGACATGCCCGAATTGTCAGCTTCTTTTAACGATGTTTGGTTTAAAGTCATGTATTACTCTACCCTAATATTAAAGCCTTCTTATAACTTTAGAAATTTCCCCAGAGTTGCACAACTCTTTACTGTTTTTAATTCCAGTTGATGTTTGGGGTCCATCAGTGCCAAACTTGGAGAATATTTACACCACTCACTTACTACTAACAGTAAGGAGTATAGAGAGAATGGAAATGCAGCATCCTGTACTACTTAACTTGTGCATTTCTTCAATGTCTCAGATAAGGTTACTCTACACCAAGAACATGTCAGGCCTGATAGTTCAGGCTTTTGTTGTGTAATGAATCATTGGTCGAAGGGTTGCTTCAGTCTGGTGTGATGTCTGAAACTGAACGCCCAGTTAGCAAATTGCCATTTATTGTACCTTAAATACAGAATAACTTATTTAGGATAAATCATACAGGGTTAGATAAATGAAAGTAAACAGGCTCTGAGTTGTGGTTTGGATGACTTGATGAAGGGCTCTCTGAGGTTGATCAGCCCCACCTGTGGACGTGTACCTCGACATGTGTCAGACCATTAGCATCGTATAATGAGCCAGGAAGAGAAGCAGGTCGGGGCTGATTAGACTAATCTTGTAACGGACTTCCTTCATCTTCTGCTGATTAAAGCACCGTAAATGTTAAATGGTTGCTGTTGCCTAGGTGAGATTCAGTGTGTGGGGTGAGGGGGTGTGCCTACTAGTCCAGCAATGTTACAACCTCATTAGCTTCAACGTTTTTGGTCATCAGCATCAATTCCCACTTTAATTCTGGTTTGGATATTTGACATTACATCCCTGAAGCTTTTCATCAGAAGCGTTGTATTGTTTATTTGCCATAACCGTAATATGCATGATCTTTATTTAACTGTACCATACAGGTCGTCAAGGTTTCACCTGCAGGACTCAAACGCAGGACACAGGCAAAAGTTTAACAGGTTTAATTAACGAATAACAACAGGAATGATCACAGGTAAGTAATTCAACTGAGAATCTGATCAGGTACAGATAAGTCTCTAGTTAAAGGCTCGGTGTTCAGAGGCAGGTTTTCAGGTTGGGAAAACTACTCCGGTAAGTAACCAAATGAGAATTAACAGTTCTCCTCTCTTTCCTCTGAGCTTGGGTTCCAGTACTTAGAGCTTTGGAGGTGGTAAGTATTAGCAGGTGGGATGAGAGTGCATCAGGCAGGTATGCATTTTCACCCATCTAGTGTATCTTTTTCTGGTGTGTAAGAACCATTAACCCAAGTATATTTCCATTTCTGTTAAAACATTCTCATATTTTTATTTTCTATGCAGTTGGCCTAACATACTGAATTCCCCTTTGAGGGATGAATGAAGATTTCTGAATTAATTTACACTAAATTGAACTGAACTTTAAGATCTCACAATCACATTATCATGTTGGCAGCAGCAGTTACGGCGGTACAGCAGAATGTTAAATTATTCACACTCTGAACATAGGCTGGAAATTAGATAAATGTAAGAATATATACAGTATAATTCATTTGTAAAAGTACTCACTAACCTGGAAAGGAAAAATAATTTGCTCTTCATTTACTTGTACAGCTTTCAGCCGACATGAGCTAAATTTCAGAACAGCAGTAGCTAAAATTAGCAAAAGTCAAATGAGGTGAATGTGTTTTGTTGCCTGAAAAATGCACTGTTTATTGCTGTGAGTGTGCTTATAAGAGGATTGTTGTTCACTCCGAGCAAACACCTTTGCAGCAGCAATGCACCCTCCAAACAGACAAGTTTTTGATTTATGTGCATCATGAAAATGAGCTGTTATCCAAAAAGGGAAGCTAATCAATTTTGTTTGTACTATTCGAGGAGTAAATGTTACTCCAAGCCAAGACAGTCAACATTTTCAAATTGTTTTCTTCTTTTGTATCAGAGGAGTATAATCTTAAACTAGTGTTAAAAAAAAAACAACAAAAAAAAAAAAAAACAGTCATTTCTGATTTAGGATCAGATCTTAATTTTCATGTGGATTCTTCTGGTAAATATTCAAAAATCATGAAAAATGGCAGAGCATGAGCGAGAACACTTTGTTTAAATTGGTTTTAAAACAGTGATATTTTCTGGCTGTGGGCAGATGTGGAATTAATTTAGTTCAATTGCATGTTAATTACTATAGTTGGTGGTAAGAAAAAAAAAAGATTTCAGCAGACATCTTGGACCAGAAGTGCAATAAAACCACCCATTGTTGAGTTTACATCAATCAGAGCACAATTACATTCCAATCAAACCAAAAAAGAAACCATTTGGGAACATAATAGAAAGACACAGATAAAAGGTTGCATTTTGGGTTGAAATGAAATGAGTATTTTTTTGAATGTCTGATTTTCAATTCACATAATGGTTCAAAAGGTTAGGGAAATGAAATTACAGTCAAAAATTAGAAAAGGGTGACAGCTGTTTTATGTCGTATCTCTTTTTCGTTTTCCTCTCGTAAGAGTCGCTCGCTCTTTAAGCAGCGCAAAGCCAAGAAAATCCTCTCAGACAAAAAGAGCTCCTTATCTTTCTCTCTCCATAATAATGGAAATCCAATACAATTTATTACTTACAGAAATTCTAATTAATGCTGGGTTTATAAAATGAAGGCAATCACTCAGTATTATCAACAGGAGGAGCTAGATGCAGTTGAGGCAGTAGAGCGAAGCGAGGACTCTGAAGATGCAGAATGTAATATCTCATTTCTCAGTCAGAAAAGTAGGGCCGGCGCTGCAGACGTACCAGACTTCTGTACTGAGAACAGCCTGACGCTGCATCTCGAGCTGATTCTTTCTGCTTCACTTCACTCACTTTGCAGATGAGGTTGGCAGCAGCGGCCCACTCCGTATTTCAGACTAATTTATGACCTCTGCAGAGGAGGGTGCATTAGGATGATCAGCCACGTCAACCATTGCAATGCTGCTACAACTAGCAGCGAGAAGGCCGAACAACACACAACCACACACGCAGCACGGGCATTCAATTAAAGCTGAAGTTTATTAAATTTACACAGATTTAGCCGCCATCCAAGCTGAGTATCTCCTTAATCTTGTGTGCATTTGTTGCTTTTTTTAAAAATTTTATTTGCAAGAGTTTGCTGGAGTCTATTTACTGGTTGTCTTTGCTGAGAAGATGCTTAAAAACAAACAAAAATGATAAAGAAAATTGTGAAAGAGTTGTTTGTCAAACCATTTCAGTGGCTTAAATGAATTATTGTCAGACTTGTATTATAACACATACACAAGACTCAGTTGTTCCATATATCAAGGTATGTGATGTGCACACCCATCCATATCCACCCTTACCTCCTCCCTATGACTGAATATCAATAAGTGAAACAAATTTAAAAAGCTTGCATGTACGAATTAATAAAGTTAAAATAGCTGAGGCCAAGAATTTTTATTTTCCTATAAAATGGGTCACGTTAAAAAACTCCTGATCCTACATTTCCTGTGCTGCTGCACATTATATGAGCAACTGTTAGCAAAATACAGTATGTCATTCTTTGATAGAAAGTCAAAGGAATAGTATAAGGTGAAAACATTAAACATAAGGTGAGACGTAATTATAACTCCCAAGTGCATTTCAGGAAATTTTAAACATTTTACAGAACATCAGAAGGCATTACAAAACAGGCTGACCACTCCTCTACAAGACCAGTAAACTAACGTAATGCCATAATGTGTAAAATTAGCGGGAGTGCTTCTTTAAGACAATACCTTAAAGTTTTAATTTGACTGAATTTAACTGACAGTTTGCTCAGCAGGCAGTTCTCCATGAAGCTCCAGTCATCCCTATTTTCAGTTCATAACCCCCCTCACCCCATCCAAGAAGGGGAGGGCAGATGTAACCAAAAGAACACAGCTACAGCTTTCCCTCTAGCACTGGCCTCCTCTGATGACAACCATATGCTCCTGTATTAAATATGTATGGCTGTGGGAAGAACCGAGTAAATTTCAGTATGGTCCAACATACCAAAGGAGACAGAGTGGAGGAGCCTCGTGCTCACGTATGGTTTCATGTAAAGGCTGAAGTCAACATCTTCGCATATTTAGCCTCAAATTCAACGTACAGACTTTTTATCCCCTATGCTATGACAAAGTTATGCAAGTCATTTCTTCTCTATTTTATTTCTTTATCTTTTTCAGTACAAACCAGCTTTCGCTAAGTGGTCCGTAACATTATAACAGCTGTTAGTATAAATATTTACTTGAGTCTGTTTTTTTATTTCAGTGAGAGTGGATTTTCTTACTCACCTGCTTTAAAAATGAATGGGGGAAAAAAGGACAACAAGAAAACCTTTCAGTTGATTGAATTTCTTCAAGGTCATGGCAAGATGGTCTTTCACTGTGAGTGGGGAACACATGGTGGGAAAAAAGCCAAAGTCAAGACATGGGTGAGATATGTAAGCCCAAGGATAAAAGTCTGCCAACGGCAGAGCAGCAAATTATTTCCTCATGTTGAAATTTCAAGTGTTTATGTAGTGGTGGAGACGTGAAGTGGCTGAATACACAGATTTCCACCCACATGACAACTCAAGAGGTGCTACTACAAATATCTCACTGTTATCAATACAAGGTGATACAGTATCTATACTGCAGATGAATACATTAAACTCAATCGGCCGACCCACCGATGGTAGTCAACCCACCATACGGCCATTTCAATCACTGTAGTCTACTGTTAGCAAATATTAGCACGAAAACATATTACATGATGTTGATGTTGAGCCGTTTTGGCTTGTGTGGCATTGGAGTTCAAGCATACACTGTGTACAAAAAAACTGACCTAGCAACAGTGACATCACCAAGTGGTTTTAGGTTTTATGTTTGGTTTCTTTGAGTTTATGTTCTTACTTCTTTGATTATAGTTTGAGGGTTTATTCCTACTTTTGATTTCATTCTTTATCCATGTACCTTGTACTTTTGTCCCTGTCACATCTGAGTTCCTGTCTAGTGGGTTTTAGGTTGAACCTTTGATAAGATGATTTGTTCAAGTATGGGGTTTCTTCCTCTTAGCTTCATTTCTTATTTTGGGGTTGTTATTTGTTCCCTCAGTGTTCCCCTTTGTCTCATCCTCCCATGTTTCCCTCCTCTGTTAAATTCATTCATATCTCTTTGTTTCCCTGTTTCAGTTATTGCTCCTCACTTTCTGATTTACTTGGTCAGTTTTGTTGTCTTCTGTGTCTTACATTTAGTTTTACTTCTTCCCATTTCTCATTGTCTACATTTGAGTCAGCTGTGTCTCATTACCCTTCTGTTTCCACTTTCCCTGATTAGCTTTCTGTGTGTAGTGTCAGTCTTCCTTTGTCGGGTCATACTGTGTTCCTGCCTTCCTGCCTGTTACCTCCCAGTATGCTCCCTGTTGTTTCCTCCTGCACTTTTCTTGGACTTTGTTTGGACTTAGCTATTTTGTTGCTGGACTTTTATCAGCCCAAATAAAGACTTGGTTGTTGTTCTTTCAAGTCTGCTTCATGTGTCCTTCTTCCTGCATCTCATGACATTTGGGGCCACCCTCAAGTGGCCACTAGAGGAACTGCAGTTTTTGGCACTTCCCCCGTTGGCTTCATTTTCCAGCCCTGGAGGTTGCTGGTTAAATGCAAGCTAAGCTTAACTAACTACCTAAATAAATAAATCAGATGTTAACACTTTAACATTTGTTGGCAGCAACAAAATTATACAGAGTCAACATCACTTGAAAATGTGATGATTAATAGGAAAGCTTTTAAGTATTGAAGCAGATTATGGATGAGGTGTTTTTTGCCTTTATTTATGTTCTGTTTTGTTTTATTCTGCTGGATTTAACTTTGAAATCCCATCTAGAATCACAGGGAATATTTACACCCCCCCCCCCTTGT
>VUQI01044399.1:6401-23168 GCA_015106735.1 Paratilapia polleni | reverse complement strand
TTGTAATGTTCATCCCATCTGAATGAAGCTTTAGTCTTGTGTTTGTAACAGACCCAGGGTGTGAACTATGAAATGCATTATATTCATTTGTACATACTGCAACTCTTTCTCTCTAGTGCTGCTCAGTAATGGGTGGACCATCACGCTCCTGCCAGTGCCTGTGTTTTTTCCCCCCGCTTCTGTTGGCTGTAGATGGAATTATATTTAATTATGTCTGGGGCAAATTTTTGGAGATGTGAAGATGTCTGTTCATTGGAAGTGAGTGGTCAGTGATGGATTACAAAGGGTTAACACCCTTTAATCCATATATTCTCTCATGGTGTGCGGTGTCATGCTGCTGTGATGCACCTTTGATGTCTCAGGTTTCCCTCATTTTCAGATCCAGTATCTGGTTATTAACAGGCACATCAGAGGTGTCATCATCCAATAGAAGCTCACTCCATGATATCACTCTGTGAGTACACCTCTCTGAGGACAATATGGATCCATACTGGGTGTACTCACAGTAATATGAGATCACAGTGGGGAGAGCAGTTACAGTAAAATACATGTAGTGCAGGAGGAAACCTTAAATGTCAAATACCTCCTGCAATGTTTTTTTTTTTTTTCCTTGCTTGGAGAACATTGGAGGAACAAATAACAAGATATTACTGTGATAAATTCCATATTAGATTGACTGTAAGTCGGCAAATTATCAGCAGGTAACCTGAATGCTTCACTGGTGTACTATCATTTAAACTTCATACACTTCTAGGACATTCATATAGACAAAAGAATGGCAAGCAGCTATTTTAAGATGAAAAAAAAAACAAGGAAAAAAGGCAACAAATGATAAGAAAAATGAGCAAGTCAAAGGAAAAAAAGAGTGACAATGGAGGGATACATGCAGTGGCCATTGTCTCGCATGTGGCATTTGCCGTCCCTACAAATACTTTAAATTTATTCTTGGGGAATACATGGACACGGTGACGTCAGTGTGAGCTGCACGGAGAAAGGTGTGAAATCACTGGCAAGTAAAGAATAGCAGAACACATGAAAACAGAAACTGTAGGAGGAGATTGCATAAGAGCCGACAAAAGCACACCAAAATGGAGACTAACATTATTCTAGGGACTCTGGACCATTTTCAACATGCGATCAATAAAAGCTCTTTCTTTTTCTTTTTCTTTTAAATTGTATGCATGCATGCATTTCTACAGAGAGCAGTTAACAAATTCAAAAACGTAATTCTTTCCTCCATAAACAGGCACAAAAACCCACAGCATCCTCTTGTATAAGCCACGAGGCTGTTTGTGAGAGACAGAGGACACTGGAGAGGTGAAGGAAGTCATTCTGAGGCACATTAAAGTGGCTTTATAAGGGCTTTGACCTTTAAGCGTTTCATCCTCACCAAAATACCAAAACACTTACGTTAACCAGTGTGACACCAAGACGATGCTGCCTTTCATTTACCTTAATAAATGCGTTAAATCTGCTAAACATGCAATCACACTAACCTCACACATCAGTGCACATAATACACACACTGCATACACAATCAGGTGCACAGGTAGATTGTATATGCATACACTTATCCTCCATACTATATGGCAGAATTTAAAGCCATGCTAGTAGTGTTTAGTCTATTAGCATTGCATGGCATTATACATTTTGTTCTATTGTGATTTTAGATTATTTTCTGATAAATTTCTAACTACCATTCTTACCTTTACTTACTAATTTCAGTTCTTGCCAAATAAATACAGTGCTTAACAAATTTATTAGACCACCACCCAAAGTAAGGTTTAAAAAATTAACAATGACCAAAAACATTTTTTACGTTTCTGTAATGTTTAATCCACCAGTATGTGCAAGCTCTTTAATCGAAATTATATTTTTAATGCTAAAATATAATTATTGTTGTTATCCATGTATCCATGGATCCATGAAAGAAAAAATAGTAAAGCACATCATTATTTTTTGATTAAGATGCCAAATTACAGTTATTTACTTGCATTCCTGAGCAGAAAAATTAGTTTTAGTGCTTGAATGTTTTGCTTGATTAATTTCTGACTTCTCAGAAAAATCCAGTCAAAGTCAAATTTGGGTAAAAAAACGTGAATTCGGTTTGAAATTCTTCACTCCTGTTCAAAATGGTAAAACATGGAGAACTCACTGAACAGGACAGAGTCCACATTAAAACATTGGTTTTTATGACAGGTGGTACTAAAACAGCACTACTAAAACTAACTTTCTAAATGTAAGCTGGGTTTTGGACCATCTAATTTAATTTAAACTATCTTTATGTTGGTTTTTATCTATGTCTTGTATTTGTATGATGATACAATTAAATCATGCCTTCAGTCATCATGAAAACAGGGCTGGTGTTGAGTGAGAAACCAACTTGGGGAGAATAAGGGCGTCGTGTTTCATCTAAGGTTAGGTATCTATTTAGCTACATCCGTGGGAAATAGTGATTGAAATCAAACTTTTATGTTCCTCTAAAGCTGCTATGATCAGAGCTTTAACATTAACAATGGAAAAAATTAGGAGGTGTTTTTAAAAAGGTTATAGTGACAAAACCACAGGGTGTATTCACTTATCTTTGATCTTCCCTTCAGTTGTACAAAGTATTTCAGCATCTTTTAGTTTGTTTTTTTGGTTTAGGGACCCACAGCGGCCAGTTTGGTTGAGTCTTGCAGCTCTCATCTGCATAGCTTAAAACCGATACACTAACTGTACACTGTTTGCTCATCGCTAACTGACAGGTTAGGACAAGCTGTTTGCTAACAAGAAAAGTAATAAATGCTATAATGTAATGGCTCATCTACCAACCAACAAATCAACAATTCAGTTTTTTAGGCTATAAAACCAAAACAAATCACCTTCAAGGATCTTGGACTAGAAAATCCCTTTTCATTTAAAGTAAGGTTTAAACATTTTGTCCTATATAAATGACTGAATTCTATTTACGGTTTAGGAAAGATCCCCATCTAAACTGTAACCATATTAGTGCTCATTATATCAGTTCTTCCTCTGTACACACATAATACTATGTACCAACATAATAAATCACTACTTTGCCATATGAGATGATGATATAAAATAGCAGTACATAAGGAATTATGTGCATTAGAACAGGAAAAAAGAAAAAAATGTATTCAGAGAAAACAACCTGTCTCCTTCATATACAGTATATATATATATATATATATATATATATATATATATATATATATATATATTCTCCCATCTTCCCCAGAATCCAAGTGAAGCTTCTGTTGTCTTAGTTCACAGGATGTGATATTTGGAGCAATCAGTGATGATTGTATGCTGAGTCACCACAACAGGAGCTCAGAAAGAGGCCTATGAGTCATTGGCAGAAAAAGGTCAACTCGAATGGACATTTAGCTACGACAAGGCAGTCAAAAGAGGAGAAGAAGAGAGAAAACTCCAGGATCCTCAATTTAAAAACTCTTCTTGCCTTCTATAAAAATGGCTTACAGCTCCAGCATGATGATTCACTCTGATGATGAAATGACTGTACGACTTAAAAAGAGACATAAAGCTACACACTGGGGATGATAGATGATAAGCATGCATTCTGAACTGTTAATTCTTCTGTAATTAATATTGATTAGATTAGCTGGCAATAATCCATGCTTATCTGCAGAGGATATTGTGGGTTGGGGTATGCATAACCAACTCCGGGGGCCAAATTAAAATAACAATCTTTTAATAATGAATAGTGGAGATGAACAGAGTCGTTCGCTTTCCTGTAGAGCAGAATGGAAACTTTAAAACTATAATTTGTTGTTTTCATAGCCCTCAGCAGTTAGGTTAGTTATCTCCACTGCTCATTTGTTTTATTGCACTGTTTGTTTTGGGAATGTGTTGATTTCATGATGCTGTTTACTTCAGTTAAGTGGATGTCCAACAGCTCACAACAAACACCACTTCACTCCGTGTGGGAAAACCCTTTATTTTTTCTTTTTTTCCATAAATCCCCCAGGGCACTGGAAGCTGCTTTGCTTCCCCATGGTCTGTCTGTTATGTTTATCTGCAGCAGCACATCTTTTAGTTTTTATAGTCTCTGTTTCTCCTTAGGATCTGTTTATGCCTGACTGGGCCTAGCACCTTTAAAATGATGAAGGGGAGTGCAAAGTGTTTGGGATGGCAATCTTTTATTTGTATGATGTTTTTATGGTTATTGTTTCCATTTGTTATCAGCTCACAGCAGCCGGACACAGATGTGTGAGGAGAATTAGAAAGAGAGTAACAAGTTTAGTCCGACTGATTTGTTGGCTCTACTTAGCAACGTACCACAGTGACTGACATTAGGCATCTGCTCAGAACTGTTCCAAAAGTGAGGAAACCTCATTCAAAAGCCCACTGGCATTTCTAATAACTCAAATGCAGCCTGTGTACCTAGATTCACTCAAAATGATGTAGTGTGGTTTACTCCTTTTGTTGGATCTGAACCACTTCAGGTTAGTTACGGGCCAGTCAGAGTGTTCACAGCTAATTCAGACTGTTTGAGAACCAAATGTTAAACAAACAGTATAAATTACAGTTAAACACTTGGAAAATGACTTCAGGGTTTTGGGGTTCATTGTTTTTCATGTGTTTTTTTTTAAGTCGCCTACAAAAATCTGTTTCGCTTGCTCGTTGCATTTTATGTGAAGGTGAAATGGCTACTTTGTGACTGTACTTTGTGATGTTAATCAGAGCTTCTAAGAGCTTCTAATGTAATCCCTGCATGGATTACATTAGTTGTGACTGAAGCATAGTGTAATCCCAGAAGTGTTACTGTGAAGGAACGTTTATGAATATTGAACTGCTAGCTGCTGGAATGCGTCCATATTGCTTGCCGAGTGAAGTGTTGTGTTTGAATTCAGTTTGAATTCAGCTTGAATCAAAAGACTGTTTGGATTCGTCCATCAGCTGACAAAGAGGTCATCCAAATGACTCTGGGTGTGATGAATGGCGATGGATAAACTGGACCACCCTCTGCTCGACTAGCTGGATAGGCAGCCTAGTAACATCTGTTTCAGCTCCACCGCCACAAGGACAGACACAGGAAATCTTTCCTGCCTCAATGCTTGCATTTACCCGTTAGATTTTTACTTATTAAGCTCCTTATTGTATTATATTTTGACTTTGATTGCTCGAGCTCCTTCTTTGTGCATTTGTTTTAACCTTTCTTTGTTCTGTGATACTGTATTTATTTAATTTTGCGCTTTTTTAAAATTTATTTTAAGCTAGGTTGATTTTCAGGTTTTGGCTGCTGTGCTATAATTTTCCAACTTCTGGGATATATAAAATATATCTTATCTTGCTTCTACTGACCAATCACATTTGTGCATACCCTGGTGGCATGCAGGCAAAGAGCATTCTGGAGAGGAAAAGAAAGAACACCATCAGCCATCATCTGATGATGATTTTCTTTTTTCTCATTGCAAGCAATGACCACTGTATGGAGTTGGAAGTCTTGAAGAAGATTTCTGTTATCTGCAATATTACTATTAACAGAAATTTAAACATCCTGTCCTGTCCGTGTAGCAGCAGACCTGGCCTGGGTCCAGGCTGAACTGGGTTGCACCAGCAGAGATTTCCATCAGCTCCCCAGTGCAGTGTTTCCCTTTCAAAACAGCATCTTGCCTTTAACAGAAATACTTTAAGAGTACTTTAAGAGGTCTTTTCTTCTTCAGATATCTTTTGGACTGGCTAACGCAAGTAGCTAGCTACTGCTTCATTAAATAGATAAAAATTTAAATCTAAAAAAAATGAATTTTTGCCTGTGTTGAATAGGTCTAAATAAAAGTGTATTCTTAATTGTTTTTATATAATGAAGTTTTCCAAAAGAATAGAAAGAAACTAATTTATAATTGATACTGAGCATTAGTAATGGATTCATTTCTTTCTTATTTTGTTTATTTTCTAATCTACCACTTGTCTCTAAAAAATAGAACACAAGTCACCATCTCTGCCTCTATCAGCCTCCTATGATTCATATTATTTTTTTTTTTAACACTAAACACTTTGAAGCTCCCGGACTTGATTGTTGTGATTTATCTTTTCTGAACACTGTGGTCATGACAAACTCATTTCTTCTACACAAGATTTTCTTCCAATTCTACCCTTTGCATTATGAATTTCCTAAGTTTCATATTCAATCCGCTGCAAGTGAATTTGAAATTTTGTACTGGCTTTGACCAGTCAAATATCAGCAACATGACGTTTCTCCACTTCTGCTCTCCACTGACGTTAAAGTCAGAGAGTGAGGTGAAATATAATCAAATGATTCCTTGTAAATGAAACCTCTCATTACACCCACTCAGTCAGAGAAATGTGGGGCATTGATACGGGCAGCAGTTGGTTTCTACCCTCAAGTGCTGTTATAATTAGATTCACCTTAAATGCATTTTACCATCAGCTGTTGACATGGTGTCCACATTCTCCACCATCTTCCCTCAAGACACATCCACTAATGGTCACACCCCAGCAACTCTGCATTAAATGACTGGACATAATAATAATCTTTATTGTCTACTGAATAACAGCCAAGAGATCTGATGTCAGACAGAAGTGGAGATGGCCTGCTTTAGTGATGGAGGCATGTTCTACAAAATCACCATTCTGCTGCTGTGTAATGCGTTTGTGAATTGAAATAAATGTAGAAATAACTTATAAGCAAAAATGTATGGTTTCACAGTGAGATCTGACTTTTCTTGTAGTGTTTACTGCTTTCCTGTTTATTCTTCCTTTTGAGGACATTCGACAAAATGAGTTATTGTGGTTCTGCTGTGTGTGGGCCGTCTGCTGAATAAACTAACACCTCTCCTTATCAAGACGTTTTGTCACACTGGCCTACTCACAGACAAGTTTGTATGAGTACACCCGAGAGCACATTAAGGACTGCATGTCAAACACCCAACCTCACCCACCCTCCCCTCAAACCCTAGATTCCTTAACCCAGTTTTAAACTGTGTTCAGACAGAAAACAGTTTAAAAGGGTGTAATGAGAAAGTGAATTTCTGCCTTGAGTGCAAATGTGACCACTGAAGCTGTGAGCTATCCAGCAACTGATGCACCTGTGTGTCGGGAGTGGTTCAGTTCAGTGTGTACGTGTGTGTGTGATAGGCAAAAAAGGTTTAAAAGCATAGAATAAAGCGCTGTATGAATATGTGTGTGAAATATGAGTGCAAAAGTGATTTTAGTGGTCAGTAAGAATAGAAAGGCGCTACATAAATACCAGTCCATTTCCATTTATCATTGTGTAGTACTCAAAAAATTCAATCAATCAGATCAATGAACCACTACTAGCAGCTTGTGCATGACATCGCCCTTATCATATCAGTAATTTGATGCAGATGTATAGGCTGTGAGCCATTACATACCTTGCACACGTGAATGACAGCACTCATAACTCCAGTGGTCATGCCCATTGGCGATGTATTCACAATCAGCTATGAAAAAGTGACAGAAATATGACTGTATAACAGTTGTGAGGTTTACCAACCTCTTTAGGAACCAGCATTATTGTTTTCAGCTGTCAGTAACTCCTTAACTGACCCGGCCAACTTCATGTTCATTAATAGAAGTCTGGCAAAATGAATTCTCTCAGGCAATTCACAAGAAAACGGCTACCTCTTAAGTTCTGCTCAGCCTCTGTTTAGTCATGAAGTCCTACATTCATTTATTTATAAGTGTTTAAACATTGTGAACTTGTGCGGGTGGGTCTTTGCTTCTAATCGCATCTTTTCATTGACTTTGCAATCTCATGTCATAATCTGAGGCTGGCAGGACCCACAAAACAGACTCAACGACTAATGTCTGTTTAAGTGTGTTTCATTACAAATAAAGATCTGAATTGCAAACAGTGACTGGGAGGTTAAAGGCTGCTTCGATAAGGTATGGTTCTCTGGAGCTCTGCTGGAGAAAAGAACAGGAGTTAGAGAGTTGGCCAGGAGGCGAGTATTGCAGGTAAGTGCTTGGATTGATTTTAGTGGTGTCTTACTTGGAGACGAGTCTAGGCAGAGGGCGGAAGGGGTACTGGACCGGCAGGCAGTTTTAATGCAGACTGGTTAGTGTTTCCAGAATCTGGGTGGTGCCAAAGAAGAATTGAATCGCAGGAATCACAGAAAGAACTGCAGGTAAGCAAACTCTTTAGCCAACAAGAACCAAATGAGACCAACAGGTGAATTCCTACCAGGAACAGTAAAAGCCAAGGTAAGCAAACAAGTAATTTCAAACAGCCTACAAACTCCAGAGGCCTGAGTGTCACCATATTGGCAGGGAACTAAGGCACCACCTGTCCTTCTTATACTTGCAGGCTGATGACTTGATTACCCACAGGTGAGGCACAGCTGAACCAGGAGACTCCGCCCATAGGCAGAACTCCAAAACAGCACCTGCCCAACAATTCCACCTGAGAATATTGAAAGGGAGAGAGGAAAGAAAAAAGAGGAAAGAAAAAGAAAACAAAACCCAAAGCCATCCGACCTGCTGAATCATAACATCTCAAGCCTCTACAAAAACACCAGGTATGTCTTTACAAATTGTTTTAAACCTGAACGAGTTCTGTTGAGGACAGAAAAATTTAAATGAACACAGATGCTAATCCATAGACAATGGTTGCACAAATACTGAGCCGGCATTGTGCCTTTTCTGTATGAACACAGTGAAATGGTTCTCTCAGTATTTTTACATTCTTCCTTTTACTGTCTCCATGGATAGCTTGCCTGTGCCAGTTGTTATTATGATCTGGAGAAGCTTATGTCAAATATAAGCTGGTGTTGTCACCTGTAGATGGGGTTCGACACTCTGGAAAACTGGAGAAGGGAGCTTTTTAATGTGTATAATGCATTTTTTAACCCAAACCACAACTGTGTCCTTACCAAGTCGACTTTTGTGCCTAAACATAACAAATGTAAACTGCAAGTGAAAACGAAACTTAAAAAGGTCACAGACTAATCTCAAATTATAGTGTCTCAATCAGAAATCAGGTATATTTGTTTTGTGGAATTTCTCTGTCTTTTAAATTGGAAATACAAGATATCTCAGGAACTTTTCTATGAGTCATTTCCGATGGTAGGAACAAACCAGTGTGTGTGTTTACTCGGAGGACTTGTTAGTAAAAAGATACTTCAAATTTATACTCGTAAGGGCAATCTAATACTCTTGATTTCTTTTAGCAGGACAATCCAGCTTGTATTGCTCCTTATAATAACATAAACATTGTCAGAGATTGAAGGTCAGTGTCTCTGACCATCTAAATCCAGCTGAGTGTCCTGAAAATCCCTCTTTCAGCAACAAACAGCAAAGCAGAAGTTGAGTGGATGGCTGAGACCACACATTAGCTCTCCAAACAAGAGAAATGAAGAATGCAGCAATTCTGCAGCAGAAGGATTATACCCTAATATCCAAAGTCAGGCAAAGGTTTCTATGGACTTTAATCCCTGTCTGATCTGAAATCTGTTTATGGGGAGACACTCTCTTTTTCACAACTTTTCCCAATTCCCTCAGAGCTGCTGTTGATGCTGTTCTGAAGAGAGAGGACTTAAATCTCATCAAGGCTTCTGGGGGAGATTACGAGTAACACTTGGGGTTGAAGGCTGATCCCTGAACAGTCTGCGGCGTGAATGCAAGCGTATCTGCAATCTGTGTCATTAGGACAAACACAATCAAGCGTCTGGCCTGAATTCCCCCCAGCCTATGAGCAAAAGGCGGAAACACATTTAGCCTCCTAGCGCTCTTTACTTAAGAAAATCTTACATTTTGCTTGACCTTATTTGACATTACGGTGATAAAAGGAAGAGATAAAAGTTTCTTTTGAAGCTTTTCCCTATAGTTAGTGTGAGTTATCACTTATAAATTATTATAAGCTTAATTTCTAATATGATGAAGAGTTATTTGGGATCGTAAAGAAACACAAATCACTGGCAACCAAAGAACAAAAATCCCTGATCTTGTTCACAGATTATCAGAATAAACAGGATCAGCTAAAAAACAAACAAAGTGTGAGTTCAGACATCATTTTAACCAGGTCTACTAAACGAATACCCACATTTGAGAACAGTCAGAGCAGCAGTTCACACATGAAAACAAAGATCTTTAAACCCACAGATGACTCCTACACACAGTCAGAAGTATTTCTGTTTTGCCCTCCCTACATCTCTTTCTGCAAGCACGCACACACACGCACACACACACACACACAAACACAGCCACTTACACGTGTATTTGGACAGCCCTAGGGAGGTATAAATCAAAGCAGGAGTCTAAATGTGCCATCCTAAGTAAGGAGAAGACTAATTTCAATCTTCTTAAAGAATCTAACCTGCAGCTTTTTTCCCTTCCCTCCCCATTTAAAAACATCTTCAGCAGATGAAAACCACAAAAATGGTAAAAAGGAAAGCTAACAGCCCAAAATAGGGCTTTGCTGCTGCCACTCGGAAGAAAAAGACTGACATCCGTTTGCAACGTGGAGACAAGTGATGTGTCTTGTAATTGAATTCCTGTCAGATTTCCTTAATGTGCTGGCTGTCAGCTTGTCAAGACGTTGTCATCCGCACATCTTCCAAAACTTTCATTATGCCTGTTAGTGTGCCCACACAATTGTGCCCACATGGAGAAAGACATAGTTATGCACGCATACATATGCACACCCACAAAGCATTTAAAATCCTGTCTTTTTCTTTCAGCAGCAGTTCCAACCCTAACCATCCGTCTTCTGCTACGGCGGTCTTTATTCAAAGCAGTGTTTGACGTTTGCTAGTTACAGTGTCATCTAACTTCCCCGTGATTCACTCCAGGACCACAGATGGAAGCAGCCATGGATGGCTTTGCCTTTTTAGATGCCTTCACAATTTGCAAACTCCATACCATCAAGAAGTTTAAGCGAGCTCTCACCTTTTAAGGCATGAGAAAGGCTCTTCAGAGGCGGCGAGGAAGGGGGAAGAAAGCAACAGGTTTTATTTTGTTTGCCACCATTCTGTCGCTAGTGTCACTGCCAAAGAGTGAATGGACTGACTGCAGTTTACATCTGCAGGCACTGGCACTTTGATGTGTGCCAAGCTGGAAACAAGGGCGGATTAAAGGGGAAAACCTAAAGAAAATATCAAAAAGCTACACAAATTGATATTTCAGGGAGGGAGAATGGGATTTTATCATCTCTTTCATGTGTGCTGTGATTTTGGTAAATTGGCCCCACCATGGTGTTCATTTGTGTTTTTGTCTCTCCTCCAAAAAGCCTGCTTTCACCTCTGCCAGGGGTATTGGCACATGAATTAATAGCATGTATAAATCAACAATGCTGTACGCCACTTCAGGTGTCAGGAGGAAAAAATATGGAACTTTATGAGAGCTCTTTTGTCGAGACACACAATAGCTCCAAACGTGATCACACACTCACGTTGTTAGCAAGCCGGGCATGGATAGCAAGAAAAGAGAATAATGAGAGGTCTGATGTAGCACTGCAGTCTCTGTGGCCATATACTGATGGGCCAGGGAACTCATTGCATTAGGGAGAGAGGGATGGAGGAGTAGAGCACTACACAGTGTAATAGTCACCACACATACACACACACACACACCCACACCAGCAGAAATGCATCCCACAAAACACAAATTACCTGCCAGCATCAATACCAGCCCCTGTATGTCACATTTATGTGAAAGGTTAAACAGAAACAAATGGCTGATTTGGCGCGGCGCTGAAGCTTGGCAGGGGACAGACTCTATTTCTCAGAGGGGATCCCAGGACAGAGGTGACCACAGTCTGGGGGGTCACGGCTCAGTGTGAGGGCTCAAGTGCTGATTTAAGAGCTACGTTGTAGAAAAAGGCATAGCTGTGGCTTGGTTGCAGATGAACTGAGTTACGAAGTAGTTTCGTTTCTAGATCCAGTTTAGTGTGACGCCGCTGTCTCATCTTCACTCAGAGTTTGAGCCAAAGGGCCTCAGTTAACCTCAACTCAGACAACTCGCAAATGTGCCAGTAGGTTTACTGACTTTTCACACCCCCACAGCAACTATGGATTCCTCTTAAATAGGGAACAATTTGACGCTGAAGGCTTGAGGTGAAAACTGATAAATAAGGCATCTATGTAGGCTAGAAATGCTGCCTGTAAGGAGTGTAAAGGAGTAATTAAATTTTTATGAGTGATTTATAAGCTTTTGTTTTTGTATTCCTTAAACGAGAAGGGCAGAGATGAAGACATCCACCACTAAATTTGCCTCGCAATTTTAAAGAAAGTGATCCAGATCTGCACCAAAATGGAATGAACTGCTTATGTTCCACCTCTCCACCAAGTTTCATGAAACTTGGCTTTGCAAACACGATGTTTACACCTTTAAATGTCAGATTTTATTCAGAGTCAGGCTTCCTAATAAAAAAGTGTTCTGAAGATGCTAATCGCTGTAACACGGGTGTGAAGCCGTTTCATCCGTGCCCGTGGCAATGTGACTGTATATCATGGGTGACCTACATTCCTCTTCAGCACCTTTTACTCAGCAAATTATGAAACACTGGTGCTCCTATATTCACTGTTTCACTGACATCTTATTATCAAATCAGTTGCTTGAGTTTGAATCTTTTAGATTCTTCAAAAACTAAGCCAAGAATGTGGGAGGCAAACATGTTGTCAGCACGTGCACACTTCTTCACAAGTTAAATATACAACCACCGGTAAACAGCTACAGAAAGGCTCCACTGATGTCGAGGTCTTACAGTGGGAATGGATGGACACAGCAGCAGAGAAATGGAAATGAATCCCCTGGGAGGTTGGTGAGAGTATGAGTGGGCACTACTGCTGGATCAGTTGTACTTTATCCCTCTCAGACACTGAGCCTCACCCACCTACTGCTCCTACTGAAACAGCTACTACTCCTGATGCTAAAACATCTTATATTAGTGGGACTACCCTGCTGATACTAAAAGTGCTACTGGTGAATTTAAATACTACTATTGGTAATGCTAAAACAATACTACTGCTACTGACAATGGGGGGACAAACAATAGAAAAATTATTATTATTATACCAAAAGTCTTTAAATGAGTGTAAAAAAAAAAAGAGCAGGCGTAACAAGCTAAGCCTTTAGCTTAGACCTTTATGAGAAATTATGTGCTGAATGATTTCTTCCATAGATATAACAGGTCTTTGCAGCCAACCTGCAAAGACCTGTTATTGTACACTGTTTTTGACAGCAGCCATTTTGAAATAGAATGGTAGGTAAACACAGATGTTACTAATCACATTAATAAGGCTCTGTACCTTATTAGAACAGGAGCTCCATTAATATGATTTGTTACATCTGTGTTTACCTACTGTTTTACCTCGAAATGGCTGCTGTGAAAATGGTCTATTGATTTATCCCGTAAAAATTCCACTGACTAATTGTTCTAAAGACCAAAAAGTCCATGTTCAGCATTTTGCTTGGAAAAGTAACTAAAGGATTATTAAAAGTTTAATTCCATTATTTCTTGATCAATTAATCAATTAACTGCTGTGATCTTTGGAACAGAGCTGTGCTGCTGATACTAAAACAACCTCTGCTACTACTGCTGAAACTGAAAACCCCTCCTGCTTCCTCTAAATCTACAACTGTTCACTCTGCAACTTCTCCTTTTTTATATATTGTACTTCTATATATTATATACATGATATATATTATTACAATCGTGAAAAAGAAAGTTTTCACCGGACTGTGAAAAACTAAGTACACCCCATGATTCAATAGCTTGTAGAACCACCTTCAGCAGCAATAACTTGAAGTAATCGTTTTCAGTATGACTTTATCAGTCTCTCACATCGTTGTGGAGGAATTTTGGCCCTCTTCTTTACAATGTTGCTTCAGTTCATTGAGGTTTGGAGCCATTCATTCATGCACAGCTCTCTTAAGGTCCCAACACAGCATTTCAATCAAGTAGAGGTCTGGAATTTGATTCTTTTCTTTTTCTGCCATTCTGATGTAGATTTGCTTTGGGTGTGCTTGGGATCATTGTCCTCTTGCACGACCAAGCTTTAGCTGTCGGACAGATGACCCTCCACTACTGTGCTTGACATTTGGTATGAGGTGTTTGTGCTGATATTCGTGGCGCTGTGCATTATGGCCAAACATCTCCACTTTGGTCTCGTCTGTCCAAAGGACATTGTTCTACAAGTCTTGTGGTTTATTCAAATGCACTGTTGCAAACCTAAGCCATGTTGTTCTTAGTCTTTCTCCTGGCAACCCTTCTAAACAAGAGATATTAGTTCAGTCTTTTTCTAATTGTACTTTTTGCAGTTTCTCTGAGCATTGTACAGTCTGACCTTGGGGTGAATTTGTTGGGATGTCCACTCCTGGGAAGATTGTGGCATTGTGTTAACACACACCTGAATGCTCCAGACCAGCAAACTGCCAAAACATTTGCATAGAGGTGCTCACACTTGCTGATGATCAGTAAATCAAGTGCATTTGATTAGCAGGATGTGGCTGCTACTTACCCTCTTAATTCCTATGGAAGCAGTAAAGGTGTATGTTAAAATCACAAGTGTTAAACCCTTTCTGACTTCACCACACCCAGCATACATCATATCCTGTCACCTGTCAATCTGTTGGACATACCCTGCAGTCTTTACAACTCCACCCTTTTGGCCTGGTAGGCCTTTTGCCCCCTTACAATCAGACTGAGAACAAAGAGAAGATCCATCCATGTATCCACCCAGCTAACCATCCATCCATTAAATCTACCTTATCATCATTGATTGTCAGAAATAAGCCCTTAGGAACGGGCCTTCTGGATCCCATATTGAAATGTGCACATCACATCAGATGTTCTGTGAGCTTTTTCAGTGCACTTTGTTTTTTACAGGACTGCATACAGTCATGTAAAGACTTTCTTTTTCACATGACTGTCCAACTGCTCACTCTACAACCTCTCCTCTTTCATATATTGTATTTTTTACCCAACTTAATAGAGAACCTAATCACAGATCTACTACTGCTACTAAAGTTGCAAGAACTATACCAGTGTAACAGCTGCTGCCACTTAAGGGCTATTAGTGTAGGGACTCTCCTGGTGACTAATACTGGAGCTACTACTACTACTGTCATCTGAATTTTAAATGATCTCACAAATTCATTAAAGCAGGATTACCAGCTACAGCTGTAATAACAGTTTTAAGTCTACAAATACAATAACCTGCTGGTGTGAAGCTCCTTTGTACTGAAGATGATTGATGTCACACTAAAACTCAGGGAATTGCAATGATGAAATCAGCCCTGTACTTAAACTTTGTGCCTTGGCATATACGGGAACATGCTGGCATTTCCAATGTGCTGGCTCATTCCTTTCCCCTTTGTATTCAGACATTTTCTTTCCAGCTCAGCCAGATTAGATGTACTGATACACTGACTCAAAATGTTGTTATTGACGTCTTTGATGAGTTAATTGCACATTTGCATAAAGGTCACGGCGACAGCGGACGTGAATCACTGAAGTGTATACACTGTAGGGGGTCCACCCCTCCTCCCTTCCTCTACATACACCGCTTCGCCTCAGCCAGCATGCTGGAGTTTATTTTCACATATCACGTCATCATAAATGGCAGATTGATCCGTTAATAGACATTGACATTATCCAGTGTAGCAGGCTGTTAAAGGCTGTCAAAGTGACACTGAAGAAAAAGGCTCATGTTGACAAGCTCATCAACTAAATTAAATCAGTAGCGCTGATGTAAAAAAACAGTCTGTAAGTGCCAGGTCATATACAGTGTATTAGACCACCACCCAATGTAAGGTTTATGCCATTAACACTAATGATAATTACCAAACTCATTTTCTAATGTTTCTATAATGGTTAATCCACCAGTATGTGCAAGCTCTTTAATCAAAATGATATTTTTAATGCTAAAATATAATTATTGTTGTTATCCATGAATTTTCAAATTTACTGTTTTACAAAAAAGCAGAAAAAAATAGTAAAGCACATTATTATTTTTTGATTAAGATGCCAAATAACAGTTTAGTCATTTAAGAAATGACTAATTTCTGACTTCTCAGAGAAGTCCAGTGTGCCAGCTCAAATTTGGATATAAAAACATGAATTCAGTTTGAAATTCCTCACTCTTCTTCAAAATAGGAAAACATGGAGAACTCACTGAAAAGGAAAGAGTCCACATTAAAGCACTTGATGCTGGTCTTTCTCGTTTTTATGGGAAGGTGGTCTGACAAACTTGTTAAGCACTGTACATAATATGAAAGATATAAACACATAATGAAGAAAGAAATTTGTTAAGCACTGTGTGGTACAGTCCGATTCTTTCATTGTTATTCAGTAATATCAGTGAGGTCCATAGACTGTACAGTCACTTAGGCAGTCTGACATCTCCCTGTGGTTTGTGGATTACTGCTTTTGATGCTGTAACCTTGTTTTTTTATAAACTCATCTTAAGTAACAAACAAAATTTAAGCTCAGGCTAACGTTTTGTCAAAACTGCATTAGCTGTACCTAACTAGCTGACAAAAATCTGCTAGCAACAGTTGTCAGTCAAGAACATCCATGCTTGTATGGGCCAAAACATGTGTGAAAGTGAACACTTTAAAATTCAAATTATTAAACTTGTCACCTTTAAGGTGCATGCTTTGCGGGTTTGACAGCTGTAGGTGTGTAGGTGGGACTTAGTGAGCAGTTTTCAGAATATTTATGATTACTTTTAGTGAAGGAATGATAAACACAGAAAAATCCAGAGAGAGATAAGATTTAAAAAAAAAAAAAAAAAAAAAAAAAAAAAAAGGGGAAAAGGG
>VUQI01044385.1:0-10269 GCA_015106735.1 Paratilapia polleni | reverse complement strand
AGGCCTAGGCTGCTGGGGGCTTCCCATGATGCACTGAGCACTTCCTCTTCCTCACTTCCTTTCACTCTCCATCTGTTTATACACCACTTACATTTAATCATTAGCTATTATTAACTCTTTCTCTCTCCCATAGTGTGTCTTTTGTCCTGTCTCCCTCTGCTCTCTTCTGTTTCCCCTCATCCCCAACCAGTCGCGGCAGATGGCTGCCCCTCCCTGAGCCTGGTTCTGCCGGAGGTTTCTTCCTGTTAAAAGGGAGTTTTTCCTTCCCACTGTTGCCAAGTGCTTGCTCATAGGGGGTCGTCTGACTGTTGGGGTTTTCTGTCTAATTTGTAGGGTCTTTACCCTAAAATATAAAGCGCTTTGAGGCGACTGTTGTTGTGATTTGGCGCTATATAAATAAAATTGAATTGAATTGAATTGAATTGAATTGAATTGAAGTTAAAAAACTGAAAGTGAGGAAGAGTGTAGACACTTTGTGTGAATTTTTACTGAGGTAGAATTTTTTGTAGGTATTTTTATGTAGGTTGGTTATCAAGCAATGTGAAAGGCAAATGTAAGGCTCAAGTTAGCTCATGATAACATTGTCAAATGATATGATAATTATAACAGTTATAATCAAATACAATGTGAATTTAAATCTTTGGATTCTTTTTCTGTATATATTGACTGACTATAACAACAACCTGCATGATTCTCCTGTAGTAAGTGGTGGCACAGCAGTGTCTCAATCAAATAAACAAATGTAGGGTGGGGCAGTGGGATGTTATGTAACTTTGGTATGTTGTATGTGGTTGTCTGCTACCACAAAATAAGCAAAATTCACACTGATCTGAGGTGATATTTTTGCTTTTTTGTAGATCTAGTTTATATTTTTTCTGCTAAAGGCTGCAGCTCTAGGGTCTTTACCCCACAATATAAAGTGCCTTGAGGCACTGTTAGAAGTGTGTCAGCAGTAATGTTACCAGCACATAGCCAAGGCCACGGTAAAAATGCATGTTGACAGTGATTTAGCTGCTATAGTCAGCCATGAAAGTCTGGATAGACCTGAGTTTCTGCATGGATTTGGCCATTCTTTCATTTTGTGGGACAGCAAACACCATGCACAGCATTCAGAAAGCTGTTACACAGAAACTTCGGCCTGTTGAGATCCCTGTTGGCATGCACTTCACAGGGGCTGTGGCTAAGTGCTGGAAACATTGCTTGTCAGACACCTGCAAGAAAATGTTGCTCATTTTTTACAAGGCTGGACCTACATCTTCCATCAGTTGTACACAGGGACACCAGCTGACCTGTAATAATAGCTTAACACACAAAAAAAATAAATAAATTGTAAATCTCGCATATTTTTCTTCAGTGCACCATCATCTATTTCCATTAAAATTTCTTATGTTCATAACACTAACAGAAGAACATAATTTTGTATTTCCAGATAATACAGATATCTAGAGTCAGGCTTATCTGGGTTTGCAGTTTTCATGTCTAAGAGTGTGAATTACTCGCACCTATTTTTTCATACATATGTTATCCTCATATCAAACACAATTTACATGGTTTTGGTTAATATTTAGTGCATATATACTGCATTCATTTGTTTAAACATCAAAAATAACTGAACACACTGAACATGGAAACAACATGGAAAATCAGCATTTTGTGTTTCTAAATTAGAAATTAGAAAATTATAAAGTTGAACTGTTTTACTGCTGTAGCCACAAAACTGACTCAACAACCCTAAACAGCTTAAGAACACAAAACTGAATAAACAAAATATTAAAGATCTATTATTTAATTTGTAGGTTTAAAGTTTAAGTCTTGTGCTTTGCACTTGGTTGTTGTCCTTAGTTTTTCTGACTCCTGGGCTGCTTCTTTTTCCTCTACCTTTTTCTTGAAATCTTAACTTGTATCTTCTTTACTCTCTGTGTGTTTGTGCCTGTCTATATAAAATTTTAACCTCTTTTGAAGAAAATTTTACCTCTAAATTGAATTTAGTATATTAGATTTTTATGGAAATGGACTGACATAAGGGACTAGAAAAGTAAGATCAGCTTTTCTTTTCACTAGTACTTACTGACCACTTCAAATGATTTAGACTGCAAGCTACATTTACCTTTAAGCATTAGACTTTTGACTTTAAGCATTTTTTACCTACTTCACACCCATAATAACTAATAATGGAATAACTAATTAATTAATTAACTAATTTACATGCATGTATTTGGACTTTGAGACAAAGCCAGAGCACCTGGAGGAAACACACATAGATACAAACAGAATATGCAAATTCCACACAGAAAGGCCCCAGCACACCAGAAAATACAAACTGGAACCTGCTTGATGTGAGGCATCAGTACTACCATGTACTACACAGTTTAACTCTATTTAATTTCAATAATTTGAAGATCAAAATAGATTTAATGCCTCATAGAAGTTGCAGTTCACAACCATTTCCCAACCGTTTGCAGCAGATGGCTGCCCCTCTCTGAGTCCAGTTCTGCTGGAGGTCTCTTCCTCTTAAAAGGAAGTTCTTCCTCCCTCATTGTCAACAAGTGCATGCTCATAGGGGATCATCTGATCATTTGGGTTCTCTTCACAATATTGAAGGGTCTTTGACCCTCAATATTAAAGGGTCTTAACAATATAAAGCAGCTTAACGAGAGGATAGAACAACTGCTGTTGTAAACTGGTGCTTTCATAAATAAAACTGAGCTGAAAAATATAATTTATGCTTTATACATATCATATTTACACAATCAATACATTTTCATACTGGGCACAAGATTAGTGTCACCAATTTAACATCAGACCAAGTGTAAAATATGATCTTTCAGTTCCTGATTTATGACAAAGACTGGTCAGTGAACAAAGACTGCTGAACATTATGATAAAGTTGACCTTATATCTATCATCCATCCATCCATCCATTTTCTTTCGCTTATCCTATTCAGGATCGCGGGGGGGGCTGAAGCCTATCCCAGCTACCATAGGGCGAGAGGCGGGGTACACCCTAGACAGGTCACCAGTCTGTTGCAGGGCTAACACAGAGAGAGACAGACAACCATTCACACTCACATTCACACCTACGGCCAATTTAGAATCACCAATTAACCTAACCCCACTAACCTAACCTTATATCTTACGGATATAAAATGTCATTACCTCATCATTTTATCTTTGCATCTTGTTCTGTGAGGTCTTGTTGACTTTGACCTTTAACCACCAAAATCTAATTTAAAAACTGACTGCTAATAAGGGAATGCTTGTGGCTTGTAAATCCCTTTTGACCACTTAATTCTTGGAATTTTCAGCTATTAATATAAGGTTGCATCTACCCTAACAACCTGACCAGTAAGACAGAGCTCTTGTTTGTGTCGTGTAATGGTGTGGAGAGGACCTATGCACAGGGCCCTATTCTAGAAAGCAGTTTCAACAAAGTCTGAGTCTAACCTTAAACTCTGAGTTGATTAACTCTGAGATGAGAAACTGTGTTTTTGGTTCCAGAAAAGCTGATCAACTTCAATCAACTTTTGAATAATTAGATTTAAAAATAAATCTTAAAATTGATTTTTAAATCTAATTATTCACACGACCCAGAATGGGATAAGCGGAAGAAAATGGATGGATGGAATTATTCAGTTGTAGCTTCACAGGGACAAAATCCAGATGACAGAAACTGAAGATAATACATGGATCAAACATATTAGACAGTCTACTTATTGACCTGTGATATTATTTAGAACTACTAAGACTGATTTAAAGGTACAGTAAGTAATTTTCTGAGGTTATTTAATAGAAAAAAATATTGTACTCAAAAATATACATTGATTAGTGTGTAATTACGTCTTCCAACAAATTGATGCATTCTCATAAACTTAGAATTAATCCATTAAAAATACATAGAAGCGGGGGGCTGCTTTGTGGACATTGCCGTTCCACCTAATCACGTTTTATGTATGTGGCTAGAGAACGGACACATAAGTATACTACTTATGTGGCCAAGGAGAAGAGAACTTGTAGACGTTCAAGTGCTTTGGAAGCAAATTTTAATTGTGCATGCACCTTCAGACTCAAGATATGAAGGATCATATCTATGTTTTATGATCTGAAGAGGGAGCCCCTTCACCAAAGAAGTGAAAACACAAAGGAACGAGACAACGTGATGGGCGTTGGAAAAAACCAAGAGAGTAAATATTCGCACAGTAGCCTTTCCCAGATGGAAGGAGTTGCAGAGATTTAGCTTAACGTGTTTATTTATTCCAGATATTGTCGCAATTACTCATTGTCAGCAGACAATGAGTAATTAGACATGCATGACATGCAACCCTCCCGTCCCCGGACAGCTGACAACGAGATGGCTAAAACAACAACGACAGCTGGTTATAAGCTAACATTATGCCAGCTAATGTCAGGCTCGAGTGTCCTAAAAATCGCACTTTCACTCTGATAAACAGTTTGATTATATTCTCACATCGTATGAGAGTTTATTCACTGAGTGTCCGAGTCCAACAATGTTAGATCCACTTCAAAGGAAGTTTCATTAACAGCAACTAACAGTGGCAAAAACAGCAGCGCTTACCAACAGAAAAGTTCAGGACATCCTCAACAACTCACCTCAGTATCGCTCTCATTAGTCAGAAATGAAGTTCACTGAGTCATTGACTGGTATCGGACTTTCACAAAGTTTTATAGCCTCTTCCAGAGTAAATAGACGTGGGCGCTTCTCACCAGGCATGCTGACAGCTGAGGTAGACAGCGGACTGATAGCCTACACTTACTACAGATGAAAGGCCAGAGTTTTTGAGGTGACTCAGGGGTGAAAACGTAAAATTCCGCAAAATATTTCATTGACACATATCCATTTTTTATTCCTGATTTATTGCTAAGTGTTGATATTATTCAAATATGTTAAAATATAGTGTGTACAAAAATGTTTTTATACACAAACAGTAGTAGAAACACGCTACCCGGCTGCGGCTGTTATGGGGTAAAGACTAAATTGAATATTTTTGATCTCTCCTGACTGACTAAAATGTGTTTGTCCTACGGTAGTGTAATCCTAGCCACCATAGCTAGGATTACGCACTTGAATTGGGAGTCAGAATTCAGCTGACTGCAATCTGCAATCTACAGACATCTAGCGGTGACATTTCATGCACTGTACCTAAGTGATTTTAGTGGAAAATATGTCAAGGTTCCGACTTTGAGTTTTCAGACACTGTATACCTGCCTTTCAAAATGTTGTTTGAAATTGTTTAATGACGGTATTTTAATGTTTCAACATATTTCAACATGAATTGTAGTCAGAATACAATCAGATTGTGGACAGCCTGCTTTTAAAAAGTCACTTCAAACTACATTTATCATCCTCATTATCAAGTGCATTTTGTGACAAACACACACACAAACACACACACAGACACATCAAGACTGTATGTTTGTTTGTGTATCATGTTTGTTCTTGTTTTTTTTTTCTCTCTTTCAGCTGCTGTTTGCTTTCTGACTGTGTTTTGTTACAGATGCTGTGGTTGGTGACCCGATGTGCTCATCGTCTTGTTTTTCTTTATTGCTTCCTCTTCTCTTTTCTTCTCTCCACCTGTCAGTTCTGGCATTATTATATAATTTGGACAATAAACAATAAAACAAAAAGAAATGGACTAAGAGGAACCTATAGAGAGTTTATAGAGCTCCTCTTGGCAAAGAAAATGTGTTTGGCACAACAAGGCACTCAGTTCATCATTCTGCTTGCTAAAGCTGCCAGACAGGACAGGTTAAAAAAAAAACTACATTTAGTTCAGTTTTTGAATCTTAAAATCATTTCAGCCTCATTTTTACTTAAATAATCTCAAAGAAGATGCTATGACAGACATTTTTCCATCAGTGTGACCGATTACAACATGACCAATCATTCTATCATTGATCAGTGTGTTATGTGTTTAGATTTCACATTTAGACTTAGGTGTAAATGTTTGCAAATATTGCTGTAAATGTGGCAAAAAGCATTTGGAAAAAACACTTTTTGTTAATAAAGTTTGGAATTAAATATGGCAAAATGTTGCAGTTAATTTCATCATGCTTCAGTATACAATCAGAACCTCAAAGCATAAACATTAATTCTGTTTAAACAGTGATTGTTGCAGTAATGTACACTAAATGTTTCAGAGGAACTGGCTGGCAACCTGACGGCTGCCTTATTGTCCACAGAGTCACAGTATTAGAAAGATGTAGAATTTATTTTGAGCTAATAATAAATCCATGATGACTGACTGATTATACAAGTGCTCATGTTAAATATAACAAGAAACTAATGTCTAACTGGGATTTCATGTTTGTAAAGAGGTAAACTTGTGCAAATTAATGCACTCTGCTATGTGTTTTGACACTGACTGTATAACTATGAAAATGAAACTGAGTGTCATTCAGCTGGTTCAAGTGCAGCAGGAAGGGAGGAGTCAGAAACAAACTCAGACTTTGTTGAAGAAAACTATGGATTACAATAAAATCATGGACCAAAACATAATATTTCAAAGCAGAAAGGTATTACTAGGAAAATCATCGTCAAAGACTAAACAGTATCACAAGGAATCAAACTCACTATTAGAATATCAAATCAAATAAGGAATCCAAAGCTTCAAACACTGGAGCAATAAAACCCAAACAGAAACCCCAACTCAAATATATTCACTTTGAATTTTAAACATAAAAACCCTGGGAACAAAACCAGGGACCATGACAGCTTTCTAGCCTAGGTCAGGTCGAAATTGCTGTAGCACAGTGAGAACTAATAGCAGCTCAGGTAAATTTTTTATCAACTCCTCTCTTGCCTGGATTAAGAGACTGATGAGTGATACAGATTTAAGAAATGATGACATTCATTTGCTCAGACACCAGTCAATAAACCAAATAAAAATGAATTTTACCTCTTGCATTACTTTGAATTTACTACTTTTTAACACAAGCATGGTTAAAGTGTGACCCTACGATTCATAAACCATTACGACCACTTTTTCCACCTCAGTCTACTCCCATTTCACAATAACTGGGATTGTTGCTCACTAGTCAACATTCTAGGCTACAGTTTTTTTAGTTAAGCCTTTAATATCATATATCTGTAGGTCAGCTGTATCCTTTGCTCCCATTGGTAGTTGCTTCAATTGCTTGCCTCGAAGCTGAGACAACTTTAACTCGGAACAAGCTACATTTTTACTAGTCCTTTCCTGTGTTGAATCACCATTACCATATGCTGAAGGGTTACAATATTTTTTTTTCTGCCCAGTTGCATCCATAGACGGTATAAAAAATAGACGTAGCTTTGAAAAGAGAAGTCTTAAACACCTTAAATGCCTTAAATGTGCATTCTTTTCAATCACCAGCAGAGGACAACCCCTGTGTTTGCAAAAAACTTCGAGCTGTATATAAGTCTATGGGAAAACAGCCATTGGCTCCTTTGCTCAGTGAGTTGTCAATCAACTTATTAGCCAGTAAGCGTGCAGTTCCACTATGAGCCCCACTCGTTGCTTGTCACATTCCATTTTAAAACACCAAGATGACTACAGTGAAAATGCTAAGCTTGAGGCTTCGTAAGGGGACTTCACTAAGCAATGGATGGCATCAGGGTGGCTGTGTCCAGCTTTTACACTGTCTATGGTTGCACCAAAAACCAAAGTAAACAGATCACTTGACCATAGTTTGAAGTTGTGGGGCAGGGTCTGAATATTTTCATAAAGGAGATATTTCAGTTTCTGTTTCTAAATAATTTTGAAAAAAAAATATTTTCACAAAATGGGTTATTAAGAGCAGACTGATGGAATTTCTTTTAATTTTTACAATTTTATGATGATTTAAAATGATTGCATCCATTGGTATATTTGTGTGTGTGCTAAAAAGCACTTAAAAGTGCATAGTTAATAAAGTACTGTATGAATGTGTGTGTGAACAGGTGAATTATTCACTCATTCTGATTGTAATATATAGTACTACTTCCTGCAGAACAGTATTGTGCAAAAAATGCATTAGAAACACATTATGTGATTCACATGTAATTTACAAGATTTACATATTACACACACAATTTTGCAACGCAAACAGATAGATAGATAGATAGATAGAAGCTGCATTGTATTTGGGCAATGCAGTATCACTTGACAATAGAAGAGCGAGTGGGGAAAATTGCAATATTTTCAGCTTAAATAGCCCGCACACACTGCAGTCTCAATTTTAAAAAACACAACACAGCAGGAAACAGCATTAGTATACACAATTTCAAACAAAGCCTTTTTGGCTACTTATGTACATGTTGCTACAAGTCAGTGTATGAACATGTATTCAGCATCAGAATATTTGCTGTCACTAGATTCATATTTCTTTCAAGCAAGTGGATAAAGTCATTTATATGCACAACAGTGTCACTTTGTTGAATTGTACCCTTTCCTTTTCTTTGTCTGTTTAACAAAAGGCAGCTCACAGCCAGTGTATCTGTCCACTTGTGTAACATGTGAGCAGACAATAGTTGTTCCCTCTGGCACTCTACTCCACCCCATTATTGACATATATAAGTATGAGACAACTCCTAGGCATTAAAGCCATGGGCACCGCAGGAGGGTGTAGAAGGAGCAGAATTATGCTCCCTTTGCTTTTCTTTAAATTGATAGAAAAGTCATTTGAAGCTGTGGGTCTTGAAGAGGCAGTTCAAACATAGGCTGGCCATGGCCTGGTGTTTGCTCTCCTCTGTCTCCATCTTCTCCTCTGCTCTCCTAGGACATCAAGGAAGATTTACTCTGGCTTATCTATAAAGGACCAGGATGAGCCTTTGCGACACAGTGAAACAATTACTCATCGCTACTCCCTATTTGGCCCACCATGACGCCAAGAGCAATGTTCAGAGGGACACCAACATATCCCCAGAGACAACAGCCAACATCCAATACAGTCCTTTCAACCTGCTTAATCAGTTTGCTCTACTGACACTGTCACTCAGTGTCACTTATCAGCTTTGTGTTTATTATACTTGATACTGTAGTTTTGGTTCATATACTGGAAGGCCCGAAAAGAGAGTTTAAATGTTCTCACAGAAGAAAACAAGAAAACTTAATTTTGACAACTGATCTTAACTGATGTGGCATGGTGGTGTAGTGGTTAGTACTACCGCCTCACAGCAGGAAGGTTCTGGGTTTGAATCTGCCAGCCAGATGGGGCTTTTCTGTGTCTAGTTTGCATGTCCACCTACAGGTTTTTCTCTCTACATTGGCTGTCGGTGTGAGCGTTAGTAGTTGTCTGTCTTTCTGTGTTGGCCAAGTGATGGACTGGTGAATTATCAAGGCTGACTTCAGGACTTCAGGTCAGGCCTTCCACCTGAAGTCAGCTGGGATAGGCTTCAGTGTTGCCATTTACAAACTCTGGACTGGTCTCACTGTGTCTGTCCTGCTCATTTCTGATATTAAAACATGGATGGCAGAAAACTTTTTACAGCTCAACCAAGACAAAACAGAAGTTATAGTTACTGATACTGAAGCCCAAAGAGAGAAACTGTCAGCACATTTACCATTACTGGCAATAAATCCTTCCAGAACAGTCAAAAATCTAGGTGTCATCTTTGACCCGGATCTTAGTTTTTAGCAACATACACTATATTGCCAAAAGTATTCACTCGTCTGCCTTCACACTCATATGAATTTGAGTGACATCCCATTCTTAATCCATAGGGTTTAATATGATGTTGGCCCACCCTTTGCAGCTATAACAACTTCAACTCTTCTGGGAAGGCTTTCCACAAGGTTTAGAAGTGTGTTTATGGGAATTTTTGACCATTCTTCTAGAAGCGCATTTGTGAGGTCAGACACTGATGTTGGACGAGAAGGCCTGGCTCGCAGTCTCCGCTCTAATTCATCCCAAAGGTGTTCTGTCGGGTTGAGGTCAGGACTCTGTGCAGGCCAGTCAAGTTCTTCCACACCATCATCCATGTGTTTATGGACCTTGCTTTGTGCACTGGTGCGCAGTCATGTTGGAACAGGAAGGGGCCATCCCCAAACTGTTCCCACAAAGTTGGGAGCATGAAATTGTCCAAAATGTCTTGGTATGCTGAAGCATTAAGAGTTTCTTTCACTGGAACTAAGGAGCTGAGCCCAACTCCTGAAAAACAACCCCACACCATAATCCCCCCGCCACCAAACTTTACACTTGGCACAATGCAGTCAGACAAGTACCGTTCTCCTGGCAACCGCCAAACCCAGACTCGTCCATCTGATTGCCAGACGGAGAAGCGTGATTCGTCACTCC